>JASANA010000358.1:0-25210 GCA_030248095.1 Ptycholaimellus sp. GST1_10
CCCCCTCCTCCACTCTCCCCTCCACCACCACTCACCTCCTCCGCCACGCACTACCTACACACACCCATCCTCCCCTCACCACCCCTCCCCTCAACACTCCCTACCCCACTCGCTCTGCCCGCCGCCGCATGAAAACAGCCCCTCCCCGTATCAACCGTCCTTCCTTCCCCTATCTCTCCGTACGCCCCACCAATCCCCCTGGCTATGAACACTTCCCCCTCTTCCCAAGCCAGTACTATTACTACCCGCCCCTCAACTGTTCTCACTGCCCCCCGCCTGGACACCTTCCTCCCTTTGACCCCCTCAAAGACCCCTCTCCCCCCATCCCCTCCCACCCCCTCACCCTCCCTACCGCATACCTCCTCTCCTCCTGGACACCCTCCTCCATTTGACCCCCTCAAAGACACCGCTCTCCCATCCCCTCCCCTCACCCCTCACACTCGCATACACCATCTCATTACCCCCTCCCTACCGCATACCTCCTCCTCCTCTCCTCAAACGGCCTCCTCTCCTCAAACGACCCCCTCTCCTCAAACACCCTCCTCCTCCCCCCACCCCTCCAACTGCAGCCAGGCCACCATCTCCGACGTCCCTCAACTCATCTGGGGCTGGATTCGGGGGACTCAGACGGTTCATAAATGTGCCCCCCTGCTATCACGATTTTTCTACTCCTCCCCTCTCACAATCACCTGTCTTTCCCCCTCTTATCCCACCCCCTTAACTCGCATTAATTTGAGGGCTTCTGGGTTGGCATGGCCTTCCTTGTCGTGTTTGGTGGTGGAGGGGGCGGTGTTGGTCTGGTGTGTGGTGTTCGATTCTGGATGAGGCGGCGCGAAGCGAGACTCGCAGATCCTGAAGTTCCCCTCCTCCCCCATGCCCCTTCTTTTAAGCGCCTCCCCTGTTTGCAGCAGAGCGGCCTTTTGAACAATGCCTATTCGCCTGCCAGCGGGGGTCGCATGCTGGACCCCACAGACGTCAACAACGGGGCCCCCGTCTTCGAGCCCAAGGAGGAGGCGACGCCCCCCGCCGTCCCCCCGCACAACAAGCCCTTACCTGCCCCGCCAGCCCCGCCAGCCCTCAAACCTCGCCTCACCTCCTCTCCGCCCACTCCTTCGCTTCCCTCACCTGAGAGCCAGCCATCGACATCTGCAAACACGCCCTCACCTACCACGCCCCCACTCACCCGCTCCAGCAACTCCACCGACCTTCGCTTTGCCAGCAACCGCGCCAACGCCGTCACCGCTCTTACGCCTCCACCCACCTGTTCCTTCCTTCCTCCATTCTCTCCCCTCATCACCCCCCCCTCGTTTTCCAGCTCCCCGCGCACCTCCCAACGAATACACCGAGCTCCTCCCCATCACTCCGCCTCGCCTTGCCCTTCGCTTCGATGATGAAGAAGAAGCGGCGGCTTAGAAGATTTGTGCTTTTTTGTTAGGGCTACGACTGGAGGCCTTTTTTTACGCTTTTGCTTCAGTACAATTGATACTGTTTCAATGCAATCGCCTGGCTAGCTTTATTTTTGTTTGATGAGCTTTATTGGATTATCAAGAATCGGTAAAAGAAAAAGGCTTAGGTGCTGAAATAGTATGAGTGCTCCTGAGCCGTCCGCTTACGGGGAAGAGTGGAAGAGAGCTGCTGCTCCTCAGGCTGCTGTTGCGGCTGCTCATAAGCGGGGGGCGGGGCCAAAGCTCGCTCATAGTAGGCCGCATCAAACAATACCTCCTCACCCACTTCCCCCTCCTGCCCCACACTCCCCCCCTGAGCCTTAAGCTGAGGATAGTAGCCCTGTGGCTGTTGCTGCTGAGCCCCCGCTTGCTGGTAATACGGCTGATACTCCACCGGCGTTTGTTGAGGCTGGGGCTGGGGCTGGGGCTGGGGCTCCGGCAGTGCGGCTGAGGATAGGCCCCCAACAGAATAGAGAGAGCGCATGCAGAGAGGGAAGGGGGGACATTGCAGGCCTCCTCTGAATAGCACTCGGGGGAGGACACTCTCAACCTGTAGACAAGTTTCCACCATATCACTCATAAACTTGCGGCAGGTGTTGAGAGAGCCCATGGCGGATTTCACAGTGCCGCCTGCCTGAGTAGTCTCCAGGACTCGCTGGTGATCAGTGCGGGACTTGACTATGACATCCTAGTTGAAAAGCCATCCTTAGAACCGACAGGGTAAAGGAGAGAGAAACTGACAGCGATTGCGCGAAAGGCCATCCTGTATTCACGAAACTTCCGCTCGGCGTAGGCTTCGTAGTTGGCCTTGTCCTTCTCGCTCTTCTCCAAGCGCAGCAGCTCCGCGTTTTTGATCTTCAGCGCCCGATTCAGCACCTTGTTCTCCCCCTATCCAATCATCCTACTCTCATCTCAAAGCTATAGGTAGGGATACGAGAACTTCTTTAACGTCCAGATTGCGCTCCTTCTCCTCCAGCATCCGCTGAATCCGGTTGAGCTCATTGGTCTTGGCAGTCAGCTGGGCCTGGAGAATGTTCAGATGGCGCTGGTGCTCCTGGAGGGCCGCCTGTGACACCGACGGCGTCAACTCCACCCGGCGAGAGGAAGGTCGGGAAGACATGATTCTGCTTGCGTTCTGCCAATGACTGTAGCCCGCCTCTCTGCTCACCTACCCCCTCCCTATCTTTCAATCAGGCCCATAAATCGTTGTCCCTGGCGCCAAGAAAGGTTTATGGCCTACTGCTTTCATCACAGTGCCACGCCAAGAAAAACCTGATCTTTACAATCTTTTCATCTATCAATACAATCGTCTTTACAATTTCAAAAGTTCGACAGTTTCTTTTGGAAAAAATCGGGCAGAAAACAATCCATCGAATTCATTTTCGTTTCGGTAACACTTTCAGAGACAAAATTAGGCAAAGGTGGAAGCATAGATGATGTCCAAAGCATGATCGACGGCCTTGTGATCATAGAGGTGGACGTTGAAGGGCTTGAGGTCGTTGAGGGTGAGATAGTTGCGTACGTAGTTGAAGGCGAAGTTGTTGCGCTCGGCGGCGAGCCGGTTCAGGAAGCCCGCCTTCGTAGGGACCCATGTGGCCTGGCAAGAGAATGGAAGGGAGGTTGGGTGAGAGGAAAGAAGGAAGAGTGACCTGGCAGTCGTTGGGCATGGGGCGCGGGGTGGGCTCCACGATGGTGATGCGACAGCCGAACGTGGTCTGCACCTGCGCCATCTCCCCCAGCTGCAATCAAATCCGGTGCACTGGTCACTGAGCGAGCGAGAGGCTACCAATTCATCGGCCCACTCCCAGCCCTGAGGGTACTGGGGATGGATCATGGAGTAGAGGGGGTTGATGGAGTTGGTGCCCAACTGCACGGCCACGTCCGTGATGTTGGCCAGCCCCACCTGCTGAAATGGAGGAGGAGAGTTTTGTTGAGGTGGAAAGGAGGTGAATGGTGACGTTCTCAACGTAGAGGAGCATGTCGTCCAGGTGGTTGATGCCGGCGCCGGGGACCATGCAGATGAGCCAGGGCGTGTTCGTGAAGGAGAGGTCGTCCGGCTGCACCTTCTTCATCTGGCTATCGGCCAGAATGAGGACGCTGCGTTGGAAGCTGAAAGCTGACTGTAAGCCTAGGTTAATGGATTTTAGACTGACTTGGAGTAGTAGTTGAAAGGATGAGAGCTGCGAAGACGCAGCTTGGTCGGGTAGGGAATCGGAATCTGGGCAGTCATTGAGAGGATTGGATTGTTGGAGTGGAGTGAATGAGGGATGAGGTGTGAGAAAGCGGATGGGAGGGTGTCGGGAGGCGAACAAAGAGGCCTTGTCCAAGCGACGCCACGCCAGGGTATCCCATTTCCATACCACACATGTTTTCATTACCGCTCACCCTCATCCTCCTCTTATTGCTTTCTTTCAAACTCTGTCGAACAAAAAACGGAAAGATTTGATTATTAAACGCATTGACATGTCGCCGAAAAGATTATTAAACAGTTTGTTAATGTTGAACTAAGAAACTAGTCGCTAAAACTTACCGAAAAGACCAGATCTAAGCGGCAATGGTTAAGGTTTGGGTGGTGGATGAAAGGGGTGCACGTGTAATAGGCAGCTGTCAGGCGGGCGCGTAGCTCAGTCGGTTAGAGCATCAGGAACACGGTCGTGTGCCATATGTGCCATACTATTGTGCCAAAATATTGTGCTACATCTTGGACACACGGCCCCTGAGGTCAGAGGATCGAAGCCTCTCGGGCCCGATATTTTTTGCACTTTTTTTATTTTTTTTCGTTCACTTTTTCCAGTCTATGTTTATTAATTTAGATTTATTTTTAACGAGCGACCCGACTTTTTGAAAAGTTAATGCGTCCATCCTTTTTCTACGATCGATGAAAAAATATTTCTTTCGGAGTTTGCAGCTTATTTTTAAAACTTTGAAAACCAATCATATTTTGCATGCAATTTCCAACGGTGTTTTTGATCGTTCAGCATTAAGCCATTTTGAAAATGAGATTGACAATTTTACGATCGAAGTTGGCCGGCATCATTTCAAATTTGCGTCCGATTTCTTACGTCGATGATTTGATCGTTCATTTTTTTGCAGCGCGATTTTGAAAATGAGATCGGTGCCCGGGTTTGAAAAGTTTATGAAGTTGGCCGGTGTCAAGTAGTGACCGGTGTCATGATTTGTCTGGGAGTGAAGGTGAGGAAATTAGTTTTGAAAAATCGATTCAAATGTTTAAAATTGTAAAGTAGAGGAAAAGGTTTGAATTTTAGCCGTTGGATTTAAGGTGATGAAATTAAGTTAATTTTTATCGAATTGGGGTGTAGGATGGTAAAATTTTGTAGATAGGGTTGTAAATGATGAATTTCAAAAAATGCCCCAAAATCAGGGGGTAGCCAGTCGTTTTGAGCCAAAATATGGCTTCCAGAGAGGGTAAAGTGGAGGAAATTTGTCAAGATACCGTAATCTTTACCTATGTTGAGTACCCTATGTGTGAATTACCATTGAACCTTGCCAATTGATGCCTTAAGTACAGGCCGATTGAATACCTACTATCGTCCATTGAATAGATGCGGAGAAGAAGAAGGAGAAGAAGGAGAAGAAGAAGGAGAAGGAGTTCGGACAAATGGTTTTGAGTGATTTTCTAATGATTGCTGCAAGTTTTGGGCGATTTCTCGCGAGTTTTGGACAATTCGATGATGCTCTTTCCAATGCAAAAAGAATCAGAACGATTGGATTCTTCTGTGAGGAGCAGGAGCCTTATCAATTTTAAGATCTAGCAATAACCCCGAAAACGTACACCTGGGTCGAAAAGAGGGGCTGGGCGCTGACGGTTCGCTTTGCTCCCTCGCGCCAGCCCAATGTTCATTCTTGTAGCTTCGTGACCTCAGCCCCACATTAGGGGAGGATGTTGTGACTCAATGCAGCCTTCGGTGGGCAAGGCTCACCGAAGTTATGTGTATACAGGAAGTTGACAGTGAGAGCCCTCCAAGCTGGTTGTGGTGGAAGACGGAACGCGGGCCCTTCAGCAAAGCTCCCGCGGAGACAGCCTGGGCGCAAATACTCCTTTGATCTGAGATGCTCTTTTGAGTACAGAAGATGAAGAGTTTCCCCTACCATAGGCTGTCCAGGTTGAGCTAAAGCAGGGCCCGCCCATGTCCCCCAAATATGCTTAGAGTGGCGATACATCACTCTCTGTACACTTGCATTGTTGTCTTGTATGCTTTCCGGTATTGCCCTCCGTGTATATAAGTCGAGTTCTATTCCTATCGCGGGTCAGTCGGCGAGATTGTGGGCCCTGACTCGAGAAGTGATCCACGCGCTGTGAACTACTACTGCTGAGATCTGGAGTGCTGGCAGTATGCGATAAAGACGGGACCTTATCATCAGCCTCGTAAGCAACCAGATCCACCGCAACGTCAAGGCCAGTAAGGGCCGGTAAGGAAGTATCACCACGGGAATTGTGGGTGACAGATAGGCTCCGGCGAAGTTCCGGCGAGAGAAGCCTAGGCCGCAGGAGACGGCAGTGCACCGGCACGGTGAAGAGCGTTCCACCGGAAGCCGAGACCGCTGGTAATCGGGCACGGTGTAGTGTAACCGAGGCGGAAGCAGCAAGGACACAGTCTAAGGGTTTACAGCTAGGCTGTGACAGGTGTCATCTGTGCTACTGCTCTGGGTGTAGCTGGAACAGAGGCACGGAAACTGTCGTCCTTCCGGCCGGAAGCAGCCAGCCTGTACAATGGTGGGCAATGTTAGATAACTTATTTCTGCACTACAACTTCGATCCCTTGAAAATTGAATATTTATACCCATTCCACTTCTGCCAATACAAGAATATTGAATCTACTTTTTCCCTCAATAATTATACTCTGCTGGTAAGTTACACTCTAGGAAGGTATGGATTCTCGAGCTACACTGTTGCCATTATGGTGGGCAATGTTGTATAACTTATTTCTGCACTACAACTTCGATCCCTTGAAAATTGAATATTTAACCCATTCCATTTCTGCCAATACAAGAATATCGAATCTACTTTTTCGCTCAATAATTGTACTCTGCTGGTAAGTTACACAGTAGGAAGGTATGGATTCTCGAGCTACACTGTTGCCAGTATGGTGGGCAATGTTGTATAACTTATTTCTGCACTACAACTTCGATCCCTTGAAAATTGAATATTTAACCCATTCCATTTCTGCCAATACAAGAATATCGAATCTAGTTTTTCGCTCAATAATTGTACTCTGCTGGTAAGTTACACTGTAGGAAGGTATGGATTGTCGAGCTACACTGTTGCCAGTATGGTGGGCAATGTTGTATAGCTTATTTCTGCACTACAACTTCGATCCCTTGAAAATTGAATATTTAACCCATTCCATTTCTGCCAATACAAGAATATCGAATCTACTTTTTCGCTCAATAATTGTACTCTGCTGGTAAGTTACACTGTAGGAAGGTATGGATTCTCGAGCTACACTGTTGCCAGTATGGTGGGCAATGTTGTATAGCTTATTTCTGCACTACAACTTCGATCCCTTGAAAATTGAATATTTAACCCATTCCATTTCTGCCAATACAAGAATATCGAATCTACTTTTTCGCTCAATAATTGTACTCTGCTGGTAAGTTACACTGTAGGAAGGTATAGATTCTGGAGCTACACTGTTGCCAGTATGGTGGGCAATGTTGTATAACTTATTTCTGCACTACAACTTTGATCCCTTGAAAATTGAATATTTAACCCATTTCATTTCTGCCATTACAAGAATATCGAATTTACATGTTCCCTCAACAATTGTACTCTCCAGGTAAGTTACACTGTAGGAAGGTATAGATTCTGGAGCTACACTGTTGCCAGTATGGTGGGCAATGTTGTATTACTTATTTCTGCACTATAACTTCGATCTCTTGAAAATTGAATATTTAGTCCATCCCATTTCTGCCATTACAAGAATATCGAATTTACATTTTCCCCCAATAATTGTACTCAGCTGGTAAGTTACACTGTAGGAAGGTATAGATTCTGGATCTACACTGTTGCCAGTATGGTGGGCAATGTTGTATAACTTATTTCTGCACTACAACTTTGATCCCTTGAAAATTGAATATTTAACCCATTTCATTTCTGCCATTACAAGAATATCGAATTTACATGTTCCCTCAACAATTGTACTCTCCAGGTAAGTTACACTGTAGGAAGGTATAGATTCTGGAGCTAAATTGAATATTTAACCCATTCCATTTCTGCCAATACAAGAATATCGAATCTACTTTTTCCCTCAATAATTGTACTCTCCAGGTAAGTTACACTGTAGGAAGGTATGGATTCTCGAGCTACACTGTTGCCAGTATGGTGGGCAATGTTGTATAACTTATTTCTGCACTACAACTTCGATCCCTTGAAAATTGAATATTTATACCCATTCCACTTCTGCCAATACAAGAATATTGAATCTACTTTTTCCCTCAATAATTATACTCTGCTGGTAAGTTACACTCTAGGAAGGTATGGATTCTCGAGCTACACTGTTGCCAGTATGGTGGGCAATGTTGTATAACTGATTTCTGCACTACAACTTCGATCCCTTGAAAATTGAATATTTAACCCATTCCATTTCTGCCAATACAAGGATATCGAATCTACTTTTTCCCTCAATAATTGTACTCTCCAGGTAAGTTACACTGTAGGAAGGTATGGATTCTCGAGCTACACTGTTTCCAGTATGGTGGGCAATGTTGTATAACTGATTTCTGCACTACAACTTCGATCCCTTGAAAATTGAATATTTAACCCATTCCATTTCTGCCATTACAAGAATATCGAATCTACTTTTTCCCTCAATAATTGTACTCTGGAGTCGACGGGATGCTGTATGGCCGCAGAGAGCGCGCCGCCTCCACACTGTCACCCGCAGCTGGTGGTGGGGGTCGGAGGTCTGAAGGTTGGTCCACTGCGTGCCCTGAGCGATGGCGGCGTAGAGGCAGGTGCTGATGTAGTTCCTGGAGTCGACGGGATGCTGTATGGCCGCAGAGAGCGCGCCGCCTCCACACTGTCGCCCGCAGCTGGTGGTGGGGGTCGGAGGTCTGAAGGTTGGTCCACTGCGTGCCCTGAGCGATGGCGGCGTAGAGGCAGGTGCTGATGTAGTTCTGGAGTCGACGGGATGCTGTATGGCCGCAGAGAGCGCGCCGCCTCCACACTGTCGCCCGCAGCTGGTGGTGGGGGTCGGAGGTCTGAAGGTTGGTCCACTGCGTGCCCTGAGCAATGGCGGCGTAGAGGCAGGTGCTGATGTAGTTCTGGAGTCGACGGGATGCTGTATGGCCGCAGAGAGCGCGTCGCCTCCACACTGTCGCCCGCAGCTGGTGGTGGGGGTCGGAGGTCTGAAGGTTGGTCCACTGCGTGCCCTGAGCGATGGCGGCGTAGAGGCAGGTGCTGATGTAGTTCTGGAGTTGACGGGATGCTGTATGGCCGCAGAGAGCGCGCCGCCTCCACACTGTCGCCCGCAGCTGGTGGTGGGGGTCGGAGGTCTGAAGGTTGGTCCACTGCGTGCCCTGAGCGATGGTGGCGTAGAGGCAGGTGCTGATGTAGTTCTGGAGTCGACGGGATGCTGTATGGCCGCAGAGAGCGCGCCGCCTCCACACTGTCGCCCGCAGCTGGTGGTGGGGGTCGGAGGTCTGAAGGTTGGTCCACTGCGTGCCCTGAGCAATGGCGGCGTAGAGGCAGGTGCTGATGTAGTTCTGGAGTCTACGGGATGCTGTATGGCCGCAGAGAGCGCGCCGCCTCCACACTGTCGCCCGCAGCTGGTGGTGGGGGTCGGAGGTCTGAAGGTTGGTCCACTGCGTGCCCTGAGCGATGGCGGTGTAGAGGCAGGTGCTGATGTAGTTCTGGAGTCTACGGGATGCTGTATGGCCGCAGAGAGCGCGCCGCCTCCACACTGTCGCCCGCAGCTGGTGGTGGGGGTCGGAGGTCTGAAGGTTGGTCCACTGCGTGCCCTGAGCGATGGCGGCGTAGAGGCAGGTGCTGATGTAGTTCTGGAGTCGACGGGATGCTGTATGGCCGCAGAGAGCGCGCCGCCTCCACACTGTCGCCCGCAGCTGGTGGTGGGGGTCGGAGGTCTGAAGGTTGGTCCACTGCGTGCCCTGAGCGATGGCGGCGTAGAGGCAGGTGCTGATGTAGTTCTGGAGTCGACGGGATGCTGTATGGCCGCAGAGAGCGCGCCGCCTCCACACTGTCGCCCGCAGCTGGTGGTGGGGGTCGGAGGTCTGAAGGTTGGTCCACTGCGTGCCCTGAGCGATGGCGGAGTAAAGGCAGGTGCTGATGTAGTTCTGGAGTCGACGGGATGCTGTATGGCCGCAGAGAGCGCGCCGCCTCCACACTGTCACCCGCAGCTGGTGGTGGGGGTCGGAGGTCTGAAGGTTGGTCCACTGCGTGCCCTGAGCGATGGTGGCGTAGAGGCAGGTGCTGATGTAGTTCTGGAGTCGACGGGATGCTGTATGGCCGCAGAGAGCGCGCCGCCTCCACACTGTCGCCCGCAGCTGGTGGTGGGGGTTGGAGGTCTGAAGGTTGGTCCACTGCGTGCCCTGAGCGATGGCGGCGTAGAGGCAGGTGCTGATTGATGTAGTTCTGGAGTCGACGGGATGCTGTATGGCCGCAGAGAGCGCGCCGCCTCCACACTGTCGCCTGCAGCTGGTGGTGGGGGTCGGAGGTCTGAAGGTTGGTCTACTGCGTGCCCTGAGCGATGGCGGCGTAGAGGCAGGTGCTGATGTAGTTCTGGAGTCGACGGGATGCTGTATGGCCGCAGAGAGCGCGCCGCCTACACACTGTCACCCGCAGCTGGTGGTGGGGGTCGGAGGTCTGAAGGTTGGTCCACTGCATGCCCTGAGTGATGGCGGCGTAGAGGCAGGTGCTGATGTAGTTCTGGAGTCGACGGGATGCTGTATGGCCGCAGAGAGCGCGCCGCCTCCACACTGTCGCCCGCAGCTGGTGGTGGGGGTCGGAGGTCTGAAGGTTGGTCCACTGCGTGCCCTGAGCGATGGCGGCGTAGAGGCAGGTGCTGATGTAGTTCTGGAGTCGACGGGATGCTGTATGGCCGCAGAGAGCGCGCCGCCTCCACACTGTCGCCCGCAGCTGGTGGTGGGGGTCGGAGGTCTGAAGGTTGGTCCACTGCGTGCCCTGAGCGATGGCGGCGTAGAGGCAGGTGCTGATGTAGTTCTGGAGTCGACGGGATGCTGTATGGCCGCAGAGAGCGCGCCGCCTCCACACTGTCGCCCGCAGCTGGTGGTGGGGGTCGGAGGTCTGAAGGTTGGTCCACTGCGTGCCCTGAGCGATGGCGGCGTAGAGGCAGGTGCTGATGTAGTTCTGGAGTCGACGGGATGCTGTATGGCCGCAGAGAGCGCGCCGCCTCCACACTGTCGCCCGCAGCTGGTGGTGGGGGTCGGAGGTCTGAAGGTTGGTCCACTGCGTGCCCTGAGCGATGGCGGCGTAGAGGCAGGTGCTGATGTAGTTCTGGAGTCGACGGGATGCTGTATGGCCGCAGAGAGCGCGCCGCCTCCACACTGTCGCCCGCAGCTGGTGGTGGGGGTCGGAGGTCTGAAGGTTGGTCCACTGCGTGCCCTGAGCGATGGCGGCGTAGAGGCAGGTGCTGATGTAGTTCTGGAGTCGACGGGATGCTGTATGGCCGCAGAGAGCGCGCCGCCTCCACACTGTCGCCCGCAGCTGGTGGTGGGGGTCGGAGGTCTGAAGGTTGGTCCACTGCGTGCCCTGAGCGATGGCGGCGTAGAGGCAGGTGCTGATGTAGTTCTGGAGTCGACGGGATGCTGTATGGCCGCAGAGAGCGCGCCGCCTCCACACTGTCGCCCGCAGCTGGTGGTGGGGGTCGGAGGTCTGAAGGTTGGTCCACTGCGTGCCCTGAGCGATGGCGGCGTAGAGGCAGGTGCTGATGTAGTTCTGGAGTCGACGGGATGCTGTATGGCCGCAGAGAGCGCGCCGCCTCCACACTGTCGCCCGCAGCTGGTGGTGGGGGTCGGAGTTCTGAAGGTTGGTCCACTGCGTGCCCTGAGCGATGGCGGCGTAGAGGCAGGTGCTGATGTAGTTCTGGAGTTGACGGATGAGGCTGGCGTTGTTGGGGTGGGGAACTTGGAGGATTAGAAGCAGGTCGTCTAGGCACTGGTCCAGCAGCTTAACGACCCAGCTGTCAGTCTCGGAGGAGAGAGCGTGAGCGATCTGCAGGAAGTCGGCTAGGCGTCCGTCGCCGCTCTTTGCTAGAGCGAATGCATCGCTGATGAGCGTCAGCTGATGAGCGTCCGGTGGATGTTGGCGACGAGTAGGTTCAGAAGGGTGCCGTCGTAGTGCGTGCTTTGTTGGGATGGGGAACTTGGAGGATTAGAAGCAGGTCGTCTAGGCACTGGTCCAACAGCTTAACGACCCAGCTGTCAGTCTCGGAGGAGAGAGCGTGAGCGATCTGCAGGAAGTTGGCTAGGCGTCCGTCGCCGCTCTTTGCTAGAGCGAATGCGTCGCTGATGAGCGTCAGCTGATGAGCGTCCGGTGGATGTTGGCGACGAGTAGGTTCAGAAGGGTGCCGTCGTAGTGCGTGCTTTGTTGGGATGGGGAACTTGGAGGATTAGAAGCAGGTCGTCTAGGCACTGGTCCAACAGCTTAACGACCCAGCTGTCAGTCTCGGAGGAGAGAGCGTGAGCGATCTGCAGGAAGTCGGCTAGGCGTCCGTCGCTGCTCTTTGCGTCGCTGATGAGCGTCAGGCGGTCTAGTGTCAGCAGCCGGTGGATGTTGGCGACGAGTAGGGTCAGAAGGGTGCCGTCGTAGTGCGTGCGAGCGTAGGTCAGCATGATCGGGTTCACTTTTACCCACTCCGTCAAGCCGACCTGGGCCAGAGTGAAGCTCTGCTGCATCGATTTGTCGAGAATTCCCGCGTGGGTCGGGCTGGCGCGGTCTGGGTCGTGGCAGTACTCGACTGGGATCACCCAGGGCTTTGCTGGAGGCGGAGTATTGGCGGTGCTTGAGCCGGGGGTCGTGTGGCTGGCGGAAGGAGGTGTGGCCGGCGGGACGCACTTGTAAAAGCGGCTTTGCTGGACATGAATGCAGCGCTGATTCTTGTTTGCCGCTAATTTCACCTCCACCAGAGGCATGCCGGCCAGGTGGCTCCAGGTTTGTAGCATTTCCGCGGCCCTGGGGTAGCCTTTCTGCGTCATGTTCTGGGCCATGCTGGGGACTGTCGTCTGCTTGCAGGCGAAGCGTGCGAAGTACCCGCCGAGGAGGCTGATGAACACCGACTTGCCCAGCCATTCTTCGATCATGGCGAGCACCGCAGGGCCTTTCAATACTTGAAGTCTTCCGTCTTCATGTACCCGACCAGGCCCGCCACCGTCCTCTCCTGCCAGGCCTATTTCGAGCAGAAGCCGGTAGGCTGGCCTGTAGTTCTCGAAGACGGAATAGAGGTCTTTTACGTCTAGGGGTTGTACGAACTTTCGTTCCCAGGAACTTTCGTTCCCGAACTTTCGTTCCCGAACTTTCGTTCCCCGAACTTTAGTTCCCAGGAACTTTCGTGCCCGAACTTTCGTTCCCAAACGTTTCTTCCCAAAGTTCTGTGCCTAAACTTTGGAGAATCATGAAGGCAAGCAAGAATAAAGCATGAATCATTGATGCAAGAATGCATGAAGCAAGCTTTTGTGTTTCAATCGCTTATTCAATCAAGGCATTGATTTCAAATAAGGTATTCTTGGCAGTCACTAGAAGATGCGCCGCCTTAATTCAATCAATCACCAAGACGGATTTTCATGCCAAAATTTAGAATTGCACACAAGACTTAAGTTTTTTGTTCACATTTGATGTATGCTGGTTCTAAACTTAAATCTGAATAAATCTTAATTTTAAAATTGGTTAAGAAACCACAGATAGCTAGCTGAGCTGTGGGTGATAACTTCGCGGTCACCTATGATGCTTTGTGCCATTATACTTTTTGGAACATCAAGTCTTTAGGTTTTTTCTTAAGTAGGGAAAAAATAAATATTTTGTAACATCTTGTAACATACCACGAAGGCGAATCTTCATGTAAAAAATATGCAGGTTTCATTGAAAAACCATGAATTTATGATTGTTTTAATTTTCAACGTTTGGGAACGAAAGTTCGGGAACGAAAGTTCCTGGGAACGAAAGTTCGGGGAACGAAAGTTCGGGAACGAAAGTTCGGGAACGAAAGTTCCTGGGAACGAAAGTTCGTGATACCCGTCTAGGATATTAGGCATGACCTCCAGGAAGAGGGTGAGCAGAGCCGGGTTGCCTATTCCCCTTGAAACTTATTCACCAGATTCGTCAGGTCTTCTTTGTCCTGCATTCACGATGAGGTGCTGGCTGTGCAAGCTGAAATGGGGGAGAACCTGGGTGAGGCCTTGCGGCCGCCTTTGTGCCGAAGGAAAAGAGATAAAACGGCTTCCATTGGGAGGTTTCCACCTGAGGGATAGCGGTTGGTAGAGGAGACATCTGAGAAAGTAGTGAATGAGGGGGTAACGTTGTCGACAATGAAGCTGAGCGACTTCTCCTCCGCTGTGTGCTTGGGAGCCGGGGAAGTGAGCGGTCTTTGCGGTCTGTTGTTTGTGAGCTTCTTCAGCTCCTCCACCTTCACTCCGCCCAAGCCCCCGGCGCTCTCCACAACCGCCTCCATCGAGCTCTTGGCCAATCTCCGTCCTTTGTGGCAAGCCTGAAACATACGTAGATCATTAGATGCATGATTTCTAAATGCAAGTTGATAAGGATGTAGCAAAATTTGAGGATTTGTAAAAGGAAAATGGAGTACCTTATAGGCGCTCTTTCATGGCGAAGGTTCGTGTTTGAGATGACACGGCTGAACTGCCTTTTCACCGTTACCCACAGCCGAAATTTCGCCTAAAATTCATTTTTCTATTTTTAAGACAAAGTTTTATGTGCAGGCCCAGCCGCTTATACATCATTTTATCCCATTTTGCTTACTAGTAATATTAATCAATGGCTGCGATTGAAAAATAATTGACAAAATACGAAATAGAAGGGCAAAACTTTATGGCAACCCCCAGTTCAGGGTTTACTTTCTGAGAAAAGCACTTAAAATAATTTGATCCATTTGGAAATTTCGGCACTGAAACGATTCAGCCGAGTGAAAGCATGGTTAAAATTTTTGCAGTTGTCTTCGGTTTACAGCAAGAGCTAGACTGAGTCATTAGTTGTTGATCAGAGTTGATAAAGAGAGTGAAGATAGCCGTTGAGAAGAATCGGCGAGGCAGGGGAAGAGGTAGCTCTGGCCGAGGTCGCTGACGTAGAGGAGGCAGTCGAGCTTGCGGTAGACTTTGTAGAGCTGTCTTCTGATTCCAGCCACGTTCTGCAGGAAGGAAGAAGAGAATGAGGTGAGGAGGAAGAAGAAGGAGAGGTGAAGACGAAAGAACCTTATTCGCGAAGTTGGGACTCCTGTGGATGAGGCGGAATGAAGACTTAGTCTGACTTAGTCTGTCACTACGGCGTCTAGGTCGATGGACAGCACGCCCCTATCTTCGTCCACATCCTTTGCCAGCACCTCGATTTGGTGGCCCTGGTAGACCCGCTCCACCTTCTCTATGCTCAGGCCGTCGCAGTTGAGCAGCAAGCCTTGCTTCCTTTCTGCAACACCACCTCCCATACCATCCATCTCACCATCTATTTGGGAGCACAAAGAAAATTGATTTGCCGCTTTGAAAGAAATGCACCTGTATGTGGTGGGCTGTATGGACTCTGCGGTGAATTCCATCTCGCCTCTGTACTGGTCCTCGGTGAAGTTGGAGAAGTGGAGGACTCCGGTAGACCCGCTCCACCTTCTCTATGCTCAGGCCGTCGCAGTTGAGCAGCAAGCCTTGCTTCCTTTCTGCAACACCACCTCCCATACCATCCATCTCACCATCTATTTGGGAGCACAAAGAAAATTGATTTGCCGCTTTGAAAGAAATGCACCTGTATGTGGTGGGCTGTATGGACTCTGCGGTGAATTCCATCTCGCCTCTGTACTGGTCCTCGGTGAAGTTGGAGAAGTGGAGGACTCCGGTAGACCCGCTCCACCTTCTCTATGCTCAGGCCGTCGCAGTTGAGCAGCAAGCCTTGCTTCCTTTCTGCAACACCACCTCCCATACCATCCATCTCACCATCTATTTGGGAGCACAAAGAAAATTGATTTGCCGCTTTGAAAGAAATGCACCTGTATGTGGTGGGCTGTATGGACTCTGCGGTGAATTCCATCTCGCCTCTGTACTGGTCCTCGGTGAAGTTGGAGAAGTGGAGGACTCCGGTAGACCCGCTCCACCTTCTCTATGCTCAGGCCGTCGCAGTTGAGCAGCAAGCCTTGCTTCCTTTCTGCAACACCACCTCCCATACCATCCATCTCACCATCTATTTGGGAGCACAAAGAAAATTGATTTGCCGCTTTGAAAGAAATGCACCTGTATGTGGTGGGCTGTATGGACTCTGCGGTGAATTCCATCTCGCCTCTGTACTGGTCCTCGGTGAAGTTGGAGAAGTGGAGGACTCCGGTAGACCCGCTCCACCTTCTCTATGCTCAGGCCGTCGCAGTTGAGCAGCAAGCCTTGCTTCCTTTCTGCAACACCACCTCCCATACCATCCATCTCACCATCTATTTGGGAGCACAAAGAAAATTGATTTGCCGCTTTGAAAGAAATGCACCTGTATGTGGTGGGCTGTATGGACTCTGCGGTGAATTCCATCTCGCCTCTGTACTGGTCCTCGGTGAAGTTGGAGAAGTGGAGGACTCCGGTAGACCCGCTCCACCTTCTCTATGCTCAGGCCGTCGCAGTTGAGCAGCAAGCCTTGCTTCCTTTCTGCAACACCACCTCCCATACCATCCATCTCACCATCTATTTGGGAGCACAAAGAAAATTGATTTGCCGCTTTGAAAGAAATGCACCTGTATGTGGTGGGCTGTATGGACTCTGCGGTGAATTCCATCTCGCCTCTGTACTGGTCCTCGGTGAAGTTGGAGAAGTGGAGGACTCCGGTAGACCCGCTCCACCTTCTCTATGCTCAGGCCGTCGCAGTTGAGCAGCAAGCCTTGCTTCCTTTCTGCAACACCACCTCCCATACCATCCATCTCACCATCTATTTGGGAGCACAAAGAAAATTGATTTGCCGCTTTGAAAGAAATGCACCTGTATGTGGTGGGCTGTATGGACTCTGCGGTGAATTCCATCTCGCCTCTGTACTGGTCCTCGGTGAAGTTGGAGAAGTGGAGGACTCCGGTAGACCCGCTCCACCTTCTCTATGCTCAGGCCGTCGCAGTTGAGCAGCAAGCCTTGCTTCCTTTCTGCAACACCACCTCCCATACCATCCATCTCACCATCTATTTGGGAGCACAAAGAAAATTGATTTGCCGCTTTGAAAGAAATGCACCTGTATGTGGTGGGCTGTATGGACTCTGCGGTGAATTCCATCTCGCCTCTGTACTGGTCCTCGGTGAAGTTGGAGAAGTGGAGGACTCCGGTAGACCCGCTCCACCTTCTCTATGCTCAGGCCGTCGCAGTTGAGCAGCAAGCCTTGCTTCCTTTCTGCAACACCACCTCCCATACCATCCATCTCACCATCTATTTGGGAGCACAAAGAAAATTGATTTGCTTGCCGCTTTGAAAGAAATGCACCTGTATGTGGTGGGCTGTATGGACTCTGCGGTGAATTCCATCTCGCCTCTGTACTGGTCCTCGGTAAAGTTGGAGAAGTGGAGGTCGTACTCACACGGTTTCCAACACCTTCAAGCCTTTGGTGGTGAGGGGTGGTGAAGTCAAGTGAGAGTGATGTTTTTGATGGCGACAGGCTTACCAGAGTGTTGAAAGAGCTAGGATGTCTGTTGCCATGAAGCTGTCGCAGTCTGCGCCAGTCCCCTAGAGTAGCCTACAAATTGATACGAAGTCCCAGTTTGTCAAATGCGAGAAGTAGGGATGAGATTACTGGTGAACCATCTCTCGGTCACACAGCTACGGAGCCGTCTAGCTATCTAGAATTGGCGGCAGAGATTAGGCGGGAAAGGGAGACTGTGACTGGAGAAATGAACTGGCATGAGGCGGGATGGAGAAAAGAAAGCGCGGGAATGATCTGCTCCGGCATGGGGCCTCGTGAGATATCCATCCGCCAGACCACACACACAACAGGCCTTTCTCATTTGTGTGCTCTCGTCATCCTTTCTCACCCTCCGCCTGCGAATGCTCCCCCTACGCAGTCAAATTGCTTTTCAAAAACACGAAAAGGAATTGTATGACAAGCTGAGTTCTGATTAAAATCAACTAAGCCGACACTTATGTACAGCGCTTTCTTGCCGTCTAGAGTGAGTCTAAGAGGAAGTCTGCAAGAGGAAGTCTGCAAAGTCCGAGAAATGAACGAATCAAGAGAATGACCTGGCACCAGGCAGACTGCCTGTACAGCATGCTGTCCTATTCTCGGCAGACGATTAGAATGATGTAGAGAAAATTTAAAATTGCTTATCAGCGATGAAAAAACAGGAATTCGTCTTTGTGGGCCAACGTTTCTTTGATTTGCATAACTTTCGCCTTTTGAACAAATTCGAGTGGTCATTTGTTATTATTTATTGTTTCCTCTTGCTCATCTACCCTGGGGGCGTTTTTCTATGCATGCTGCCTTTTTTAATTCCGCTAATTATCTGACAAACGACATTGACAGTATATTCACTTCTGAAACCTTAATTAGTAAGTGTGGTCCTATTCTTATACATGCTCTATGATCCATGCTCTAGCAAAACAAAAGAATCACATCTAGTCCACCCGAAATGGTCCAGCGACCTCGTTTCGGTTGTAATAGTGCTGGCGAATGGGGTCGATGAAACGGTGAGGGAAGACAGAGTTGGGGGTGAAAAAGAGCTCCGTGATGGAGCCGTTGCAGATGGCGGAATCCAATATGTGGTTGAGGGCAGCATTGAGAAGGATGGGAAGGTCGTAGAGCTCCGCCATCTTGGCCACCTCCAACAGCTCATCCACCGAGCTCTCCAACCTCATCGCCTTCAACGCTGCCTGCAATGAAGAGCTTATTCAGAGTGCGCCTATTCTCAGCTTTTAGAAGGAAGGCTAACAATTTGCAGCTGAGTAGAGAACTTGAGCTCGTCATCAAGCATCAGATGTTTCATCAGGTCGAAGATGGGCGCCTGCAAACTGAGGTTTATTGGAGGGGGGATGGGGAGCAGCAGAAGAAAAGAGCAGACGAGCTTGGAGACAGGAAGCTGGTAAACTGTTGGCTGGAACTCCGCAGTGTAAAGGGCTTCCAGCATCGCTTTCACCGCCTTTCGAGGGAAGCTGCTAAGGTCCACTTGGTCCTGCAAGTCTTCCTAATTCTCCAACTATCGAGTACCATGGAGTTCTATGATGCAGTACTTGGTGGTGATGGAGCTGTGTGATGGCCTGTGTACGGAAGAAGGCGGATTGGGCGATGAGAAGCTCCGAAATGGCCCACAAGCTTTCTCCTCCCGCGCAGGTTAGCTCCAGCCGCCCCTTCCCCACCACTTTACCCTTGGCTCCTTTGCCTGCTTCTCCTTCGCTACCCTCGCTCATCTGCATTATTTTATTTCTCTAGGTTTAACAACAACAAAGTAGAAGAAGAAGAGAACCGTCTGGAGCATGAGACGGCAAATTGGGTTGAGCTCGCTAGGTTCATGCTGGACTAGACTGATGCCGGGATGAAGTGGTAGCTCCATCGTCCAGTTGGCGAAGAGACAGAGCTTCAGGTTGACTCTGCTGGCCACCCCGAAGTTGAACCCGCGTTTGAGTTCGATGCGGAAGGGTTCGGAGGCGCCTTTGTCGTCGTCGTAGCAGTGGAACGATGTGAAGCCCCCGCCGTCGATTTGCGAGACCAGCTCCAGCCGCGGGACAGAAAGGCGGAGTTTCTTGAGGCGGCGGGGGTTTTGGTGAAGCTGGAGCTGAAGTTGGTAGTCGGTGTAGCCTTGGAGGTGGTGGAGACTCATTCGCCAGGTGAGACTGAGGCCGGTGGAGGTGCGAGTGTCAAAGCGACGGGAAACCTCGTACTCCTCACCCACTGACAGACTTAGGGCCGGTAGCGAGAAGCTGAGCTCGTAGCGCAAGTTGCTCCACTCTCCGATCTTCGGAATCTTCCCGCCATCGCTCTCATCGCTGCTGCTGCTCATCCTTCTTTTCTAAGTCTTCTCAAAACACCCACCATTTCTCTCGGGCCAAAGTTTGCTTATACCTTGCTCAGCACAAGTGAAGAAAGGCGCGAAGGGTAGAGAAAGGAATGCTAAACAAGGTAGTATCGGCTGACGCCAATGGATGCGCGGCCTTGAAACTTAGCAGGTTGTCCTGTTTCATTTAAGAGACAGTTTGCGAGAGGATTGAGAGGCCTTGTAGGAGGGGTATTCCACTTAGCAAAAATCGAAGGTTCGAGTTGGGAATCGTGATTAGGCCATGGTTTTGGTCCATTTAGTTGTGATCTCAGCCCAACAAACCCTGACCCAAAATATTGCTTAATTGCTGCGAAATGACCATTTTTCTAACACCTACTTTTTTGACCTCTGGATGACCTAAAAATAGATTTTTGGCCAATTTCAACCAAGATTTTTTGACCAACCACAAACTATTGTATATCAATCGAACCGCAAAACTATAACAAATTTCATGGTGACAATGATTTGTTCCATAAGAAAAATTTTTTCAATTGATTTTTCAAAAAACCAATTTTCGCATTTTGCAATTTTCGGCACAAAAAAACTGACTACTAAAAATGCTCAAAAAATTCAAGGCTGAGACCTAGCCTATCTTTTTATTCACATTCTTGCCGTCATTTTGGTATATATAAAGTTGAAAATGGCGATGATCAAGTCAGAAAATTTTTTTATTGAAAATTGCTACTCCGATTTTTGCCCTATGTTATAACATAGGCAAAAATCGGCCAAAAAAATTTGTTCTCAAAAAATGACTTTTTTGTCATGAAATGTTCTGTTGGGACCCCCTGCACCTTGCTGCATCATTTGTTTCCCCACAATTAGTCTCAATCTTCTCAAACAGTAATGCCCATTTTCCTATGCTTTAACATTGCCTATGCTATAACATAGGAAAATGGGCATTTCTGTTTGAGAAGATTGAGACTAATTGTGGGGAAACAAATGATGCAGCAAGGTGCAGGGGGTCCCAACAGAACATTTCATGACAAAAAAGTCATTTTTTGAGAACAAATTTTTTTTGGCCGATTTTGCCTATGTTATAACATAGGGCAAAAATCGGAGTAGCAATTTTCAATAAAAAAATTTTCCGACTTGATCATCGCCATTTTCAACTTTATATATACCAAAATGACGGCAAGAATGTGAATAAAAAGATAGGCTAGGTCTCAGCCTTGAATTTTTTGAGCATTTTTAGTAATCAGTTTTTTTGTGCCGAAAATTGCAAAATGCGAAAATTAGTTTTTTGAAAAATCAATTGCAAAAATTTTTCTTATGGAACAAATCATTGTCACCATGAAATTTGTTATAGTTTTGCGGTTCGATTGATATACAATAGTTTGGGGTTGGTCAAAAAATCTTGGTTGAAATTGGCCAAAAATCGATTTTTAGGTCATCCAGAGGTCAAAAAAGTAGGTGTTAGAAAAATGGTCATTTCGCAGCAATTAAGCAATATTTTGGGTCGGGGTTTGTTGGGCTGAGATCACAACTAAATGGACCAAAACCATGGCCTAATTACGATTCCCAACTCGAACCTTCGATTTTTGCTAAGTGGAATACCCCCTCTGAGTCCTCTCGCAAACCGCTTCTTAAGCCTATTTTTAAATATTATTTCTAATTATATTATGAAATAAATGATGTCCTTCAGTCAATTCATCCTTTATGAAATATTGATTTTTGAGGAGTCTGATTAATAAAATTCTACTATTGATATAATAAAATGCACATTTTCGAAAAAATTTTCGAATCTTAAGGCCCCAAATTTCAAGGTTTTTTGACCATAATTCTGGATAAAATTAAAATTGAGTCAAGCGCAAAAAATGTCTCGAGCCACCACCCAGACGGACCTTCATGCAAAACTTCAATTTCAAATTTCAAGCGTAGGAGCTGTAGCACCCCTGCCCGGAGGCCAGAGGAGCTCAGGCGCCCTGTCGCCTAGCACGTTTCGCATGCTAGGCAACGCTGCGGGGCCTTCGCGCCCATGCCCTACGGCCTCCGGATCTCTGACTGCCCTGCCCTTCGCGGCAGGCGGCCAGCGGATGCGCAACAAAAGAATGGCACACCAAAAACTGTGCTGCTGATTTAAGAAAGCGTTCAACTATGGTTGGCAAGTAAGTTTTATCTATATTTTTTAATATTTTCTAAATTGAAACAAATTTCTAGCGCTATAAAAGCGATAAATAAAAATAAAAATATATCAAATAGAGAATTTTACCATCTAATTTAAATAGGCAGAAACTTTGACTGATGTGTATGGTTCTAGTCCATTTCTATGATAGAAAGTTTCAGGAATATCCGACCCCCCTAGAGGTGGGCTCAGTGCCTGGCGCCCACCTTGTTCGAGGGTCCGCTCTCTGTCCTTTGCTTTCAGGGTCGTTTAACTGCGCATTTGGCTCGATTTCGTCCCTTCCAGGCAGAGCTATAGGAGTAGGAGGATTTTTTGGATGAAAATGGCCCCACTCAACTCTCAGATGCTTCATGTTTTGGCTAATTCATGCCTCAATTTGTAATATTTTGATGATTTTATGCCAGAAAAGTAGCTACCCAGTTGGTTCAAGTTACACAAAACAGCCAAAAACTCATGAGAATGGTTAAAATGACCTAAAATTGGAAATCTTTGAAACATCAGTTTATGAGCAGCTACGGATAATGCAACCAGCGACTCTGATCCGAATATGGTGAGATGCGAATGCAATGATTTGCGAGCTCAGACGCCTTCAAAGATCCGCTTCCATGAGACCCTCCAAAGATCCGACTTCAGACGCTTGACTAAAATGAAGGCAGCATCAGAGAGACTGGCTAGGGCCCAGCCAAGTTTCTAAAATCCCCAGCTAAAATTTGAGCCACTGATGCGCTGATCCACTCCAGAATGGGAGGGAGGAAAAGCGTAGTCTGTAACATAGCCGCAGGGGAAGGTGGTGGGCTGTGCGACGTTGCCGAAGCGAACGACGGTGAGCTAGTGCGTGAAGCTGGGGCTGAGCATGTTGGAGAGCTTTAGCATCGTGTCCGCCAGAGACTCGCACTCCTTCCCGTTTCTTTACTTGTTCTACATTTGATATACACTGCTAGGGCGAAGCGAAATGGGGCGGCTAAATAGGCAGATGATAAGAAGCCAGACGGACAAAGTCCAATATGACGCTGAAGCAGCGCAGACTCCCCGCGCTCCGTTCAATCACCATGGATCGGAGGAAGTCAAAGCTACTAAGAGCAATAAGGAAATGGGTACATCTAAAGGGAGGGGACAAGGAATAATCATGAAAAGTAGCTACCCAGTTGGTTCAAGTTACACAAAACAGCCAAAAACTCATGAGAATGGTTAAAATGACCTAAAATTGGAAATCTTTGAAACATCAGTTTATGAGCAGCTACGGATAATGCAACCAGCGACTCTGATCCGAATATGGTGAGATGCGAATGCAATGATTTGCGAGCTCAGACGCCTTCAAAGATCCGCTTCCATGAGACCCTCCAAAGATCCGACTTCAGACGCTTGACTAAAATGAAGGCAGCATCAGAGAGACTGGCTAGGGCCCAGCCAAGTTTCTAAAATCCCCAGCTAAAATTTGAGCCACTGATGCGCTGATCCACTCCAGAATGGGAGGGAGGAAAAGCGTAGTCTGTAACATAGCCGCAGGGGAAGGTGGTGGGCTGTGCGACGTTGCCGAAGCGAACGACGGTGAGCTAGTGCGTGAAGCTGGGGCTGAGCATGTTGGAGAGCTTTAGCATCGTGTCCGCCAGAGACTCGCACTCCTTCCCGTTTCTTTACTTGTTCTACATTTGATATACACTGCTAGGGCGAAGCGAAATGGGGCGGCTAAATAGGCAGATGATAAGAAGCCAGACGGACAAAGTCCAATATGACGCTGAAGCAGCGCAGACTCCCCGCGCTCCGTTCAATCACCATGGATCGGAGGAAGTCAAAGCTACTAAGAGCAATAAGGAAATGGGTACATCTAAAGGGAGGGGACAAGGAATAATCATGAGGAGTAGGGTCCCGCGTTCTTCAGCGTAGGCCTACAAGGCGCAGCTCTTCCTCCGCTCCCAACTGGATCTGCTCTGGGTCGTAGAAGGTCAGCACCGACTCGGACCGGCGAACAGGAGCAGTGAAGGATGGGCCGCTGTAGGAGGAAGAAGCGCTGAGTGGCGTTGGAATGCGATGGGAGCAGTGTTGCCGTTTTTTTATGCCATAATGTGTACATTACAGAATCTTATAGAATCCATATAATGTATAGTATTGTATAATTGGCCGATTCTAATGTGAATGTATGTATAATTTTTGAGGGGCCAAGATATGCCATAGTTATGCCATAACTGGGCCTGTTATGGCATAACTTGGCTTGATATGGGATAGTTATGGGATGTCTATGCTCCAATTTGCATTGTGGGATTTTGCCATGCAACCAATGCATAGATTGCAGAGGTTCAGCAAAGGCTTCAGCTTCTCTGTGCTGTTCGCCATGCAACCAATGCATAGATTGCAGAGGTGCAGCAAAGGCTCCAGCTTCTCTGTGCTGTTCGCCATGCAACCAATGCATAGATTGCAGAGGTGCAGCAAAGGCTCCAGCTTCTCTGTGCTGTTCGCCATGCAACCAATGCATAGATTGCAGAGGTGCAGCAAAGGCTCCAGCTTCTCTGTGCTGTTCGCCATGCAACCAATGCATAGATTGCAGAGGTGCAGCAAAGGCTCCAGCTTCTCTGTGCTGTTGGCGTTATGCCGAAATGGCGTTACGCCGATTCGGCGTTACGCCGATTTGGCGTTACGCCGATTTGGCGTTACGCCGATTCGGTGTTACGCCATTTCGGCGTTACGCCGTTTAGGCGTTACGCCATTTCGGCGTTACGCCGCATAGATTGTAGAGGTGCAGCAAAGGCTTCAGCTTCTCTGTGCTGTTCGCCATGCAACCAATGCATAGATTGCAAAGGTGCAGCAAAGGCTCCAGCTTCTCTGTGCTGTTCGCCATGCAACCAATGCATAGATTGCAGAGGTGCAGCAAAGGCTCCAGCTTCTCTGTGCTGTTCGCCATGCAACCAATGCATAGATTGCAGAGGTGCAGCAAAGGCTCCAGCTTCTCTGTGCTGTTCGCCATGCAACCAATGCATAGATTGCAGAGGTGCAGCAAAGGCTCCAGCTTCTCTGTGCTGTTGGCGTTATGCCGAAATGGCGTTACGCCGATTCGGCGTTACGCCGATTTGGCGTTACGCCGATTTGGCGTTACGCCGATTCGGCATTACGCCATTTCGGCGTTACGCCGTTTAGGCGTTACGCCATTTCGGCGTTACGCCGCATAGATTGTAGAGGTGCAGCAAAGGCTTCAGCTTCTCTGTGCTGTTCGCCATGCAACCAATGCATAGATTGCAAAGGTGCAGCAAAGGCTCCAGCTTCTCTGTGCTGTTCGCCATGCAACCAATGCATAGATTGCAGAGGTGCAGCAAAGGCTCCAGCTTCTCTGTGCTGTTCGCCATGCAACCAATGCATAGATTGCAGAGGTGCAGCAAAGGCTCCAGCTTCTCTGTGCTGTTCGCCATGCAACCAATGCATAGATTGCAGAGGTGCAGCAAAGGCTCCAGCTTCTCTGTGCTGTTGGC
>JASANA010000359.1:0-18299 GCA_030248095.1 Ptycholaimellus sp. GST1_10
CATGACCATAAAAAATGCATGTCCATGTTTGTGCACAAACATCTGCAACAGAGGTCCTCTCATGCATGCTTGTACATTGAAGTACGCACACAACACCTAAAACTTGCCTCAGGTTGATAATCTGCGCGGTAATCAGGCTAAGAACCCTGTGGTGTCACCCTGCAATCCGCATAAATACGCCATCTCTCCTACATCCCTCATTCATTCACTCCAGCACCCACTCCAGCCTCAGCACAAGTCCCTCAACCAGGCGCCATGGCCCGCACCAAGCAGCTGGCCAAGAAGTCCATCCAGTCCAAGGGGGAGCTGGAGCGCTCCAAGGCCTTCCCGCGCGCCAAACGCGTGGACCAGGGCAAGCTTCGCAGTTCCAAGGTTTCTTCTTACAACTACCACCTCTGCCTCCATTTGGACTGGACAATGGCTCCATTTGTCAGGGAAGTGAGCGAAAGCGACAGGCCAACCCCGGCGAGAATGCCCTGAAGCAGATCAAGCTCTATCAACGCTCCACCGAGCTGCTCATTCAGAAGGCCCCCTTTGCTCGACTCGTTCGAGAGGTCATGGAGCACTGCTCAACCGGCCTTCGCATCCAGGTGCCGATTTCTTCCTAAGCTTTAGAAGTCTTAAACGAAGAATTTGAAAAAACTTATTTTTGGAATTGCTCAAACTTTTTGGTTTCTTTTGACCTACGAGGTAGTGTGAGCAGTGTTGTTGAAGGCTGCAGCCCTGCTAGCTCTGCAAGACATGGCGGAGGCGTATCTGGTAGGCTTGTTCGAGGACACCAACCTCCTGGCCATCCACGCCAAACGAATCACCATTCAGCCGAAGGACATGCAGCTTGCAAGACGCATTCGAGGAGACTTTGCTCATCGCAAATGATTTTTCCAAGTTTTTGCATTTTTCATTCCTCATCCTCTCCTCGACTGGACTGGACTGACATTGACTCAAGTGCTTAGATGTGCCAACAGTCAGCTGTCTTGACGTATCGCAGCCCTTTCCAGCCATACCTTAACACTGCATTTAATCAAGACCACAAAAAGTAGCATGCAAGCTAAATAAATAGCAGATTTTAAAGCCCAAACCAGCTTATTAAAAAAAATTAAAAACCGCATTTTTCATGACAGTTGTTCTCCTACGTTGACAGGATAAAAATCAAATGTACAGGCTCGTTCACTCAAAATTGCAAGTTGTATGCATATGAAGTTATTTTATCAGCAGTAGTAGGTATGGATAATTTTTTCTGGCAACTGGAAAATGAGCTCAAATGACGGGGCAGGTATAGCCATACAAATGCAGAAAAGGTCACCAATAGGGGAAAGGGGGAAGTCTTAATAGAGGTCTAATCACCGAATTTATTTGCAAATTTTTTACTTTATAAGGCCTACTATCAACCTACCTTGCACAATTTTCCTTATTGTTAAGTAGTTCTGAAATATATTAAAGTGTAATTTTTTTTGGCGTTCTTCGCGCGCATCTCTCACGGGATTACTTAAAAACATTTTGGCCAGCTCCCCACGGACCAAAACCCTATATCCGCGCTTGAAAATCGCAAATCTTTTCCGGAAGTCAGTCACGTCAACAGTGTATTCATTCAGGAGGCGAATCTTGGGCTGCTCGAACTCGAATGCCCTAAAAAAAGGAAAGATAGGAGTAGTGAAGCAAACGTCGGAGGCACCAAACAGCTGGAATAAAAGGTTCCCTTTCATTGTCCGGAAGAGACGCAATAGAAGGACAAAAATGGAGTGCTGAGTGAGAGCTGCAAGAAATTTAACTGAAAAACTATAGTAACGCTAGCAAACACCCGACAAAAAATAAATATTGGAATAAGTAACAACATTTTGAAATGAATTTAATTTAACTCTTCCTTCAGCACCTCGGTAATTTCCGGCAAAAACTACTATCGTTTACTACTATATCTCCACTGATCTTTTTAAGCTTTTAGCGTTCCATTTTTGATCTTCACGCAGATGACGGCGGGTCAGCTTGCGGTTTCACCCTAAAAATGCCGCCATTCTACAATCATTTGTTAGCTGAGATGGTGAGAAAAAGAAAGACAGCAGACTTACCAGAGAGCTAGAGCAAGAGGCAGTAGGGCGAGAGAAGCCAGTTGGATGAGAGTGGCAATGTCAAAGACATCACTCCAGCTGTGGATATGCGAGAGGATGACACCGGACTGGACACAGAGGAAGTTATAGGGCATGAGGCCTGCAAGCAAAAGCGTGAAAAAGGTCATCCATCCATTGCAGGGGAGAAGAATGAGCCGATGAAAGCGGAGGCCATGAAAAGGTGGATGGGAATGGAGAGGAAGGGTGCGGCGATGTTGAGCAGCCAGGTAGGACTGAATGGGAACAAACGCCAGAAGAGTAGAAAGAGAAACAGCCTATCCTTACTCTCGTCGACCTTAGAATAAATATTTTTCTGAGACCATCAGAAAACTGAAGTAGCTGGCAAAGAAAGAGAGTTAAGAAAGGAGACTTAGATATAAATCAACAAAAAAGCCATTTGGTCAATGATATCGTTTAGTTTATGCCAACCAAAAAGGGGAATTTCAGTGCTAAACTTACGGACCAATCAAAATTTGGGAAATGATGTCATGCCTTGGCTTGAAGTGCAGCAATGCGCTGGGCCCAGACGTGGAGGACAAAGTCTTTGCCGAAGCAGTCGGAGATGAGGTAGCAGAGTGTAGCGCCAATTGTGCTCAGAACATTGACTAGCAGGAAGCCTTTCCAGATCCCGAACAGGGCACCGGCCAAAACGTTCTCCAACATTTACTGCTGCTTTGGCGCTAAATGTGCAAACGGCTGAAGGGACCAAAAAGAATGAGCCGGGGATGGAGAAGGCCTGTTTGTAGAGGTAGCAGGCCAGGAACAGCAGCAGAGTGCACCAAATATGCCGCCGCTTATATTGCTCCATTTCGTGAGCGATCTCGAAATATACCAGCCGTCTTAAAAGATGTAAACGTGCGCAATGCTGTAGGCTCAATTTGCTCTCATGATTAAATCTTAGCATGGCCAAGTGTCCCCTCAAGGATGAAAATGAGCCTAGCCAGGTAAAGTCATGAGGAAGTGTGGGCCTTGCATAGTGGAGGTTAAGCTGCTTTCAATTGCTAACCTTGCTGATATCATGAATGCTGGTAGGGAATGCGAGATGGAGCTTGTGCTTCTGCCGGTGTTCCAGCTCCTGTTCCTCCTTGGACACCTCCCAGACAGCCAGGAGCCACATGGCAACCGTGGCAAGGCAGAAGAGCAGCGGGATGCACAGAAGGCGCAGGATGCCAGGCAGACTTCCCCTCAAAGTCCATTTCGCCCTCTCCAGGACTGTTGACGCTTGCTTTTCGGAAGACATTAATATCATGAAACTGCCATTTCAATGGATGTGTGCAAGTGACACAGCTGGTGCGCAGTTAAGATAGGTAGCAGGTGCCGGCCGGCATGTCTCTGTCCACATGCAATGTTAAAATCGGTGATGGCGGTAAACTTTGGATTGTGCCTTTAATGGCTCTGATCCTGCTATTTTCTCGTTTGGAGTGCCCCAAAAAAGGCCGCTTACCACGGAGGGCAAGACAGTGAAGGCTGGGAATGGGCGCGAAGACCCCAGAGCATGCTAGACAATGCATAGCCCGTGCTCGGAGGCCAGTTCTTCTGCCAAAGTAAGACACAGTTTTTGGTAGTCATGCGGATTCTATTAAGGGGGCCGGTACTAAAAAATTTTACCACCCTTTTTTATTGCAGATTCTGAATTTCCATACCTTTTTATGAAACTCCACCAATTTTGGGCGAAGAATACGCAAAAATGAGCTCACAACAGCATAAAACATGAAGGGGGTCGAAATTTCCCCAATTCTTGCGTTTCACAGAGTTGTGTTAACATAACTGAGCGTTTCGCCTGTTTTAAATATTTCTACAAACATTATGAGAATCGATCGAATCCTTAGGGGCCCAGCAACGCAGCTGTGTCAATAGTTTGGCAGAAAAAATTGTCTCAGGCACAAAAATTTCAAGAATTCACATTTTTCACATTTCAAGAATTCACATTTTTCATTTTTGCAAAAACATCATTTTCAAAACAGGGCTTCTGCGTGCGTTGGGCTGGACGTGTTCAATGACGCTTGGTGACGAGAAGAGAGTGAGGCTTGGGCTTCACGATCACCGCCGGCTCCGGCTTCATATCCAGCGGTCCAAAGACCGGGCTCTCCGAGAACCTTTTAGAACGCCAAACTTCTCCAATCTCTTAAATCAAAACAACGTAACCGAAATCGTCTGAGGAGCATGACGAAGAGGATGAAGAGCTCCATCCTGGCCAGGTTCTCCCCGGCGCAGGCCCGCTTCCCCAGCGAGAACGGCAGCAGAGCCTCTGTCTTCCCCACCTTTCCTGCATTCAGCACCAGACCTCTCCTCTGCGCTTGAGGGAGGAAGGTGAATGAAGAACCGTCCACCAGGAAGCGCTCCGGACGGAACTCCTCCGGCTGAGGATAGATGGCGGGGTCTTTGTGGACGTTGCTCATGTTCGGCACCACCACGGTGCCCGCCTTCAGCTCCCATTTTCCTACCTCAACCAGCTTTCATGCTTGCTTATCTGGTGGACGAATGAAAGAAGTAGCCTGAAGGTCTCGGGTGAGCGCATGCTTGAGGTTGATGGGCAGAATGTTGCCCAAGCGCTGCACCTCCGAAATAGCTGCGTAGCAATAGGGCAGGCTGGTTTTGTCATCCATGCTCACCGCTCTGGAGAAAATTTTTTTTCAAAAATGTAGTAATTGGTTTTTTGAACCTCAGTATTTGATTTGAACAATGTTTTTCCAACTTATTTCGATTTAGAAAGTAAATGTAAATTTTAAAACTATTCAGATATTTATAAACTGTTGCTGCTTCACCTGTGCTTCTCGTCGGCGTAGAAAGCATCAATCTCCGCATGGACCTTGGCCTGGCACTCTGGATGGCAGGCCATGTAGAGCAGGGCCCAACTGAGGGTTGAGGGAGTATGAGAAGGGAGTGAAGAGACTGATGGGCCAACCGAAGAGTGGTGGCAGTTGTTTCAAAACCCGCGGACCAGAAATCGCCGACAGCTCGGGTGAGCTGGAATAGCGAGAAGGCTGAGTCCCCCTCCATCTTTCCCAGCTGAAACCGGTCTGGTTGACGACAGAAAGGCAAAGGTGTGGAGTCAGAGACCTTTTCACGTCGCTTGACCTCCTGCCAGAAGGCTTCGACATAGGAGCGCGGCTCTCCGTTCAGCTCCACGTCTCCTAGCGTCTTCTCCACCTCCTCCTCCATGAAAGCCCAGAAGGTGGCGCCGCCCTTTCGGATCTCATCGTAGCCAAAGTGACCGAGCAGGGGAATATGCCGCAGCCAAGGCATACTCTGAAATATCTTCCCTTACTTCATCTTGGCCTTGGAAATTGGACAAGAATACGGTGAGCATCAAAGCCTGTGGTGTCATGAGGACTTTAAGATTGTTGTCCATGTTGGCGCGAACAGTGCGAATGCTGGGACTGCCTGGAGGGAAGGTGCGGCCTAGGATGACACGGCTGATGACGTTCACGATGCACATGCACACGGCATCTTCCACGTTCACGGTCCTTCAATCTTGTTTCCTTGCTAATTTTTCTTTTTCTCTGTCCGAAATTGAACGCGCTCTGTTCCCCTTGCAGAAGGCCTTCAATTTCTGCCAGCATCACGTCTCCCTCTTCTCTGATTGGCTCCTCAAATATTCCGGCAAACTTTTCTTGCATTTGGCAGCGAATGAATTGAAACTATTGAAAAATCCCAATTTTGAACTCCCAAATGCAACCAGAATACCTCCAACAAGGCCTTGCCGAATCCGAAATCACGAAGAATATGGAGGCTGAAGCGGCGGCCTTCCTGCCACACCTTCCCGTTCGAGTTCACGATTCCCGCGTTCCTGGCCACAAGGCATCCCATCTCAATTGTGGCTGGGTGGTAGAGGGAAGCAGGAACGGCTGTCCGTAGAAGGTGTCGAAGGTGAAGTTGCTGGGCCGCCCGGCAAAGGCGTCCGCCGTCTTCACACTCGTCACCAACTCTTTCAGGTCTTCATACTTCGTCAGCATCACCTGCAGTCATCCCCTACGCCTCTCGTCCAGGATTCTTGGCCCCCAAAAGCTGACGTTAGGCTCAGTGCCGATCCACACTGTGAAGATGTCGCCAAGCTTTTGCCGGAAGCGCAGGAGCGAGCCTTCTACGTCCTGTGTGAGAAAGATGTGAGGTGTGGAAAAGAGGATGATGGAGCGAACGTTGATGTCGAGCTGGTGTAGGTTGCCGATGAGTGGAAGCGGGATGAGACTGGGCGGTAGGCCTTGGCGACGGGCAAAGAACTGGACGTAGAGCCAGTAGAGGCCAAGTCCGAGTAGAAGGGCTAGCCATACGCCCATTTTGTCCGTCCTTCTTTTCCTTCTGTCTCGTGCAGGGGATCAGCCTTCTATTTTCTTATCTCTCTGGCTTTGTTTGCCCTGGTTATCGCTTAGAAAACGCATTGGCCTAAGCTCTTCCTTAATGTCTGAGCAGTGTTTTGACTATTTTGTTAGCTTGGCTTGAATTATTACATAATTTTGCATTGCTTTATTGATTTAACTGCACTTGATCGTTAAAGGACGTTAAACATGGCCTTCTCTTTTTAAAATACAATACGAATAATTGTCGTATCTTAGAAATCGATTGAGGAGAATAAAAGTTAGACCGCTTTTGACACTTTCGAAATTTGCTAAAATCAAATTTTGAGTTATGACTCCTCAGAGCCTTAGAATTGTGTCTTAGGCCTTCGAAGTAAAGCTTTTATAGTTAACTGCACATCAAAATTATACCTAAATAAACAATCTAGCATGCTCAATCTGCAGTCTGCCGGCAACAATGTGTTGAGCGGAATTATGGCATATAGATGGGCCCGGCTTGTCCATTCCCTAAATTACAGATAATTTCACGACGTCTGAAGGATTTTTGCTGGCTGTCGAAAAGACGGAATTGAGCAATATTTCAAAAACAAGCTATAGCTGAAATTAGGAAATGACGTTCTGCGAAGTTTGCAATGCACGCTTCATGTGTTTAGCTCAAACCTGAATTGTGAATGTTTACAAATCGGTTTCTTTTGAACTAAAGGTCAGTTGCAAATGAATGTTATCGGGCCAAGGAAAGCAATAAGGCAAGCAAATTTCTTCAAACGATCGTATCGTTGCACCAAAGTTAAACAAAATATATGTCAATATGTGTAAACTAAAATACATTAACAATTTTTAACCTTGCCAATCAACATATGTTGCGAAATAGTTTGTTGTACAATTGGTTTGCTAAAATTTTGGAAATGGGAGAAAACACATCTATGGCAGTGTGAAATTTGCGGCATCGCTTGTCAGAATTCTTCTAATCTTCACAGCAGTAGAAACTGAGTCACGTCATGAGGAGTAAAGAAAAGATGGAAGTAATTTGTGATGACTGCGGACTGCTCCAGCAAAAAATGTTTTATTCCCTCACTTCCTTTGCCACCACCCACCGGGGGGACGTCACTTTCGGAGAGCGCGACCCCTACACCTCTTTATCTGTGACATTTGCAACTGGTCCACCAAATCCGACTCCAGACAAAAGATTCGAGATCATATTTTTATTCGACATTGTCCCAGCGCAGCCTCTCTCGTCTCCGCGAGTTGTGCTTTGCGAACTTGCGACGAGTGCCAGCAGACTTTCAGAAGACCTTTTAGTCTCTACTTGCACTGGATGCAGAAGCATTCTGACAGACCAGCTTTGGCCAAGGTCACAGCTGCGAAGACTGTTTCATCAAAGACCAGAGAGTGTGGGGTCTGCGATGATTGCGGCTACAGCTCCACCAAACAAAATCTGATGCCTCACGTCATCCGAAAACACCTGGCCAAAACCCGTGGCGTCAGAGTGCAGAGAAAGAAACAACTCTACATCTGTGATGACTGCGGCTGGCAAAAGGAAAGAATCGATACAGTGGAGGCATTCAAACATATGCAGAACAAGCACGGACTTCGCTCTTCTCTTATGGCTCCTGGCAGGCTGGATGTGAAAGCAGAGCTCGCGCTGGAGCTCTCCTCTCTCCACGAAGCCTTTCAGGTCCCTCGCCTCCTTCCTAAACTCCCTCATCAGGCTGGATCCTTGCAGAGGCCAGGCCAAGCAGCAGCTTTTCACAATGACTCTTCCCACTTCGATCTCAACCTCTCAGTACAATTTCTCACCTTTTTATTTATCACGCCTTTTTATTTCCACAAGACGAAAGAATGAATGGAGGATTGTTCATATCTGTTGATTTATGGTTTCAGCTTCCTGTTCCGTTGGAAGACATGGAAATGGTGGATGGTGCCGTTAGAAGGGCCTTATTGGAAGAAGTGCCATCGGTTTTGCACAAGCTGGTCCAACCCCGAGTCCCACCGATTCGAAAACCTTGTATCCCACCGACAGCACCGAGATTGCCACCACTGTCACATCTTTAAACCGCTCATTATGCACTTTCGAATTACTTCATAACAAGTCATAAATGAAAGCTGAACTAAAATGGTGAGCGTCTTGCCTATGTAATTTTCACCTGTTTGCTGTCCAGACCAATTATAGTTTAAATGGAAAGAAGGCTGGATGGAAACCTAGGCAACCAAGAAAGCCACTCAAAATGACATACGGTCAACTTATTGCCCAGTCAATTTAAGCGGCGCTGCAATGATCAACATGAATTCGTCCGACTTCGACTGCCCTGCTTCGGGCAGAGCCTACAGCCAAGCTGTCTTCCCCATACATGCTCTATACGGAATGTACTATCCTCGCGTAGCTTTCTTAATGAATATTTCAATTTCAATGACAAACAAGGAACAAATTTAAACTCAGCCGAATGATCCTAACCGTGTTTAGACGAAACTCAGAGCAGCCTCCTAAGCCGACAAGGTGTAGGCTGGGAGTGACGGTGAATGGCTGGCTGGCCTTGGCGGTGTTGAGAAGGAAGGAGCTGGCGGTGAAGAGTGGGCTGCTGATCGTTGCACTGGCAGCCTTTGACGGGGCCAGCTCCTTCGTCAACCTGGCCAGAGCTCTCGCCTACGCCTGGCTTGCCTTCACAGGCCACCCCATACCACTTTTCGTTCAATTCTTCTTCTCTCTCTTCTCAGAGGTGAGGAGAGGAGTGGAGATTGCAGCTGTGCCAGTTCTCTCTGAGCGCAGGCTATGCGCTGACGAGTGGGACGGAGGTGATGACGCTGGCATTGGCTGTGGACAGATGCTGCCTGCTCCACAAGCCCATGCTCTACCAACAGGTTTCTCTTTCCTTACTTTTACTTCATCTTTTATCCTAATGAATCCTATTATCCTAATTCCATCAAGGTTGTTGGAAATGAAGGAAGCAAACGAAAATATTGAATCAAAAAAGGAACAATATGCAATATCAGATTGAGTCGCGCTCTTACCTGACGTTCTGGTCTGCGATAGCTGGCGTTTACTACGTCTTCAAGTGCTGGGCGCTGGCCAGCCATGTGGGCGGCTACGATTGCAAGCTCACATGTGACCTCACTCTTGTCATTCAGCCGGTCCTCTCTCTTCTCTAGGGAAGAAAGAGGGCATGCTGGCCCTTGCATTGAAGCCTGGCATCAACCTTCTCCTGCCCTGCGAGTTCATCCTGGTAGCCTGCGTGGCAGTGCTCACCTTGGCCTCCCTACGCTGGGTCAACCAGCACTCCACAGCCTGGACCACCGATAAGGAGCGCATGCTCAATTTCCAGGTTTCACTCTCTTCCAAGAAAAACACCGAGAATGAGAAGATTGATAAAACTTAAGTTATTGCTAGTTTAAAGCTAACTCTTTAGCCAAAATTATAGCATTGATCGCTACCTGAATTATTGACAATAGGGCGTTTCTAGGTATCCGAAAAGACAGATGAGAAAAGAGGTAAACGCCGGTGATTTTCAGACCTCGCTGCGCATCGTCTTTGCCTGCTACATTGGCTTGTAAGTTATTATACCTTGCATTTTTAGAGGTTTTAAGTGCATGAGGTAGTGGTGGCAAACATTGGCTGACTCCTCCCTCCCTTATACTTGCAGCTTAACAAACATCCCTATCAATACAATGAATCCGCGAATTAAATTATTTTTACTTACCTTGCCTCACCAGTCACTATATATCAGCCAGAGCTGTGATCAATACTCGTATGCTTTTTACATGGGCAAAGACTATTACTAGTCCTGCTCGTACTAAGCCTGGCGTTCTAGTGTTCATGTGAACAAGAGAAGCCGCCTTGCTATTGCAAGTTATCCTGTTTCTCCATGAGCCATAGGCGCACTGAGAAAAGGAAGAGGAATGCAGAAAGTGCAGTACCAAGACTGCTGTCCAGATGAACCATAAGTTCACTAGGACTTTGCGGTCGGGTTTCGCCAATTATTTATTAGACAATTAGACAAATGGACAATTATAAAGTCCATTTCAGTGTCTTTTTCAGTGACAATTGGACAGTAAGAATTAGGCGTGGGCCATTTAGAAGTCATAGTTTTATTAGCGGAGCAAATGAACACGTCTCCAGCTAAAAGAAAGCAAATGGAAAACTAATGCATGAGTAAACAATAGTTACATGCTACAGCATGATAAGTTTATGAATATTCAAATATCAAACATTATCTTCAGCTGGTTGATGTCCGGTCTGATTTATCTGGTTCGGCGTGTTGTGGACAAGCATGTGCGTGATGAGCCCTACACGCGGCTGCAGACCGCCCTTACCTGCCTCATGTTCTGCTCCGCTTACGCCAACTATTGGTTCACTTCTTTTCTTGCACCCGCCTTTTCCACTTCAGCACCGAGTCAATGCCTGCAGCTGCAACTTTTTCATCTACTACTTCCGGAATGCGGATTATCGTCGAGCCATACAGAGCGTTTTTTCTCACTCCAGCACCCAAAGCCAAATATGAGCAAGAAAGGAGGATGATTTGTCTGGTGATATGAAAACAGATATATCGTGATTGGTTTTCGTCATGTTACACCGATATGCTATCTTTATTTTGGTTTATCGGAACATCATGCAGAGCATAGTAGTTTTGGTGGACCATCCGTATACTATCGCGCTCGATGAATATAAATCTGTTGCTTTTCTCAAATTGGTGTCAATTGCAAAAAATCTGCTGATAAACAGAATGACTTGGAAAGCTTGAAATAGCGGGGCAACTTGTCTCTGCCCTCGAATGTCCAGCGATGCTGACCTTAAAACATCTCTTATATATGGAACCATCGACAAGCCAAAATTGGGTCTCTTTTCTCACAAAATTGAAAATCCCACAGGGAAAATCTAGGATTGATATCCCATGAAATAATGGTTGGTAGTAAAGAATGTGCCAAATCTCACCGCTCCCCTCAGGGCTCCTGTTGGCCCAGTCCGAAAACCAAGACCACCAAGTGGTGCACCCATGATCCATTTTTATCCATCAATTTTTTAGTTCTCAAAAGTCTTTCATAATTGCTTGCAACGGTGGTTTTGTCTTCCAAATTGAGCAACAAACTTCAACTTCTACTCTTTGCGGCGTTCGTTCAAACCATCAATCCCAACTGAAGTCCCGAATAGCCTTTCAATGTTGACTCAGAACTGACCTTATCAGTGAAGGCTCTCTCAACCTCACCCTCACAATTCCACTTTGTCAGCAACTGTGGTGCATATCATGCATTTGTGAAGTATTTTTGGCCAAAAAAATTGAAGTCACTCTATGGGCTTCAAAGAAGAGAAGCAATCTCTTCTTGGAGATGCCGCCAAGCCCGAGTATGGCACAACCGAAGACGAGTTTGGCCGTTTCCCATCATCTCTCTATCAATGCTTCCTTACACGTCTTTTCTAGCAGCCAGGAAAAAGTGACGAAGAAAGAGAAAAGGCCGTCCACACGATCCCTTCGTGAGCTGGTCAATTCTCTATCCGTCGTGAGTGAAGTGGGGGTGAAATAGGGGAGCATTGAAGTTCCGCTATGCGGAGGGCTGGGACCTGGGCTTGGTGGTGCTGGGGAGTCTGGTGTCCATAGTGACGGGGGCCGGCTGGCCATTCATGAGCACCATCTTCGGCGGCCTCTCCAACACCTTCATAGGTCGCCAGCAGCAATACGGTATTCCTTACTTTCACTCACCCCCATACGCACCCCATATCGAGGCTGGAATTTCAGACTCTGGTGAAGTGAACCTGAGCAGCGTGGGGGACTTGAATGCGGCGGCAGATGAAGCGGCCGAGGAATTCCACAACGCCGTCCTCTCCTACTGCCTCCAGTACACCTATCTAGCCTGCGCTGTCCTTGTCGCCGGCTATCTTCAGGCTCCTCTACTATCTCTCTTGTGCCAAGATGTAAGCTAGGAGGAAGGCGGTTGAAGATGGCCTGCTGGATCACTTCTTGCGAGCGGCAGATCTTCAAAATCCGCTCCGAGTTCCTGCGCGCCCTCCTGCGCCAGGACATCGCCTGGTACGACCAGCAGCAGAGCGGACAGATGACCACCAAGCTCAATGAGTCCCTCAACCCTCATTACTCCCTGCCCCTCATTGCATACACCTCCCCCCTGTGCAGCAACCTGGAGCGAGTGAAGGAGGGCATCGGGGACAAGCTGGGCTTGCTGGTACAGTACACGGCCCAGTTCGTCTCCGGCTTCGTCATCGCCTTCTTCTACTCCTGGCAGCTCACCCTCGTCATGATGAGCCTCACTCCCCTACTGGCCGCCGGAGGGGCTTTCATGTCCAAGGTCGCCTCTTCTTCCTTCATCTACGCTCCTCCACTCATTCTCCATCCATCCATTCATCTGCAGATGATATCCTCAGCAGCTAGGAAGGAGCAGGAGAAGTACGCTGTGGCCGGAGCCATCGCGGAGGAGGTGTTCAGCTGTGTCCGCACCGTCATCGCCTTCAACGGACAGGAGCAGGAGTGCTCTCGGCAAGCCTCCCCCTTTCCTCCCTCCTTCCCCCCTTCACAGCTTCCACCCCTTGAAGGTACGAGGCGGCGCTGGAGGAGGGGAAGAAGGACGGGATCCGCAAGTCCATCTTCACCGGCCTCGGCCTCGGCATCACCTTCCTCATCATGTTCTCTGCCTACGGACTCGCTTTCTGGTCTCCTCTCCGTCTTCTAATCTCCCTCTCTAGCTGAGAGGAGGTGTGGAATGCCAGGTACGGTTCACTGCTCATCGTGGGCGGCTCCATAGCACCGGGAACGGTGTTCACGGTGTTCTTTTCGGTGATGATGGGATCCTTCGCCCTGGGCAACGCCGCTCCCCAGCTGGCCGTAATCGGCACCGCCAAGGGCGCTGGAACTGCCATCCTGGACATCATCGACCGCGTTCACAACCACAGCCTCCCACCTCCACCCCACCTCTTCTCCACCTCAAACCCTGTCACAGGAGCCCGAGATCGATGCCTCCTCCAAGTCCGGCAAACGCCTGGATGACCCTCAGGGACGCATTGAGCTCCAAAACGTCTCCTTCAACTACCCCGCCCGCAAGACTGTCAATGTGAGACTCACTGCCAATCACTAATGGAAGAAGGAATGGTGGTGGGGACAGGTGCTGCAAGGTGTGAGCTTGGTAGCAGAGCCGGGGCAGACGGTGGCGCTGGTGGGGTCGAGTGGGTGCGGGAAGTCGACCATCGTCAGCCTCCTCCTCCGCTACTATGACATCGATTCCGGCAGCATCACCATCGACGGACTTCCGGTCCTCTTAGCCTCTTCACCTGCTAGAAATGCCTTTGGGAAGGAGTTGCCAGCTACAGGTGTCCAGCATGAACCTGCGCTACCTGCGAAACCTCATCGGAGTTGTAAGCCAAGAGCCGATCCTCTTCGATGCTACTCTGGAAGAGAATATTCGCATGGGACGGTAAATGCTAGTGCAGAGACTGATCAATCTGTAAGGATGATGCGATTGCAGTGAGAACATAACCTTCCAAGAGATGGTCAAGGCAGCCAAACTCGCCAACGCACACAACTTCATCGTCAAGCTGCCTGATGTTTCTTTCGGCTGAGATGCTTCTTAGAGGGCCTGTGAAGAGGGTGCAAAAAGAGTAGGGCTACAATACAATGGTGGGTGAGCGAGGGGCTCAGCTGTCGGGTGGGCAGAAACAGCGAATCGCCATCGCTCGCGCCCTCGTGCGCAATCCTAAAATACTCCTTCTTGACGAGGTTTTCACTCTCCCTTCATGCCAAGGTGAGATGAAAAAGGATGGCAGGCAACCAGTGCATTGGACGCCGAGAGTGAAGGCATCGTTCAGGAGGCTCTGGACAAGGCTTCTTCATCCTTCTAATTCACTGCCTCCTCTCTCCTTTCAGAATCTAATCTAATCTAAGCCAAATCTAATGACATGCCAAAAATTAAAAATTATTAAACTTGTTTTTTTTGCAAAGCTAAATTTGAGCTGTAGAGAGTTGCTGTTAGGTGGGAAAACAATTTAGAATGCAGGCTGCGGAAGGGCGGACAACGGTGGTGATCGCCCACCGCCTCTCCACCATCCGCAACGCCGACAAGATCATCGCCATCGAGGGCGGTCAGGTCCAGCCTCTTCCCATACCCATCCTCCTCTTAGCTCAGCTCACCAGCCCGCTTGAGGTGGCGGAGTCGGGGAGCCACACGGAGCTGATGAACGCCAAGGGGCTCTATCACAGCCTCGTCACTGCCCAGATCTTCGAGGAGCCCGGCAGCGACTACGGCACCGCCACCGACCGCGCCCCCTCCTCTCGCAAGGAGGAATCCGATGACTCCGGCACCGATGTCTCTGCTAAGCCCAGACGACGGCTCACCCGACAGCAGCGCACCGATCGACGGTCATCCTCATCCATCCTCCCCTCCACATACCCATCCTCCTCTGTTCAGCTCCAAGTCATCCTATCGAAGCGGGGAGAGTGAGGAGGAGTGGGCGGAGCATGCTCGTCGTCGCCCCTCCCGCCTCCTGAGCAAGGCAGAGGATGCCAATGAGGAGAAGAAGCGGGAGATCCAGGAGGAGGGTAAGCCTGGCAAGGGGAGTCTTTGCCTGGCTAGGGCTCAATAGTGATTGCTAGGCCTGAAGGAGGGAACGTTTATGGAGATCCTGTCCTGGAACGGGAGTGAATGGGGGTACATGCTGGTTGGCCTGTTGGGCGCAGTGCTACGCGGCGGGATCATGCCCGCCTTTGCATTCTTCTACTCCGAGATCTTCAAGGTCCTTCCTAACATCCACCTCCCTCCATCCTTCCATCAACACTCAGCCCTTTGCTCCAGGCCTACTCGAAGACGGGAGAGGAGCTGCAGAGCACTGCCACCTTCTGGAGCCTCATGTTCGTGGCCATCGGGGTCTTGCAGGCTCTCGGCATGCTCATCTCCGTACCTCTAGCCACCTCTCAACTCCCCTTTTACTTCCTCCAAAGGCTGAGCTCTGTATGCAGACCTACTTCTTCGGTGTGTCCGGAGAACGGCTGACGATGCGCCTACGTTTGGAGGCTTTCCGGAATCTTCTACGACAGGATGTAGCCTTTTTCGACGACCCACGCCACGGTACCGGCAGACTCACCACTCGCCTTGCCACCGACGCACCCAACATCAAAGGCGTACGACCACCTTCTCACTCTTTCTCTGCCCCCGAGCAGACAGTGGACGTTCGCGGAGGAAGCAGAGAGAGAAAGAGTGCAGGCAGTGGACTATCGCCTGGCCACGGTGCTGTCCAGCGCCATCAGCATGATCGCGGGTATCATCATCGCCCTCATCTACGGCTGGCAGATGGCCCTGCTCACACTGGCTCTCGTACGCATCCTCCTCTTCTCCTCCATTACCCCCTGCCATGCTCAAAGCCAAAACGCTCAGCTGCCGCTGGTAGCTGTGGGCGGGTTCCTGAACGTCCGCATTCGAACTGGCTTCGCGGCCAAGGACCAGAAGATGCTCGAGAATGCCGGCAAGGTTGGGCCAGGAAATTTTAGACTGCCGAAGAGGGGCTGAGAAATGGGGTTTTTAGATAGCGGCTGAGGCGATTGAGAATCCGCGCACGGTGCAGAGTCTGACCAGAGAGGACAGCTTCCATTCTAGGTTTATCGACTACCTCCGAGCCCCGCACGCCAATGCCCTCAAGCAGGCTCACGTTCAGGTTTACTTTCACTGTCACAGGCTTCATTGAAAAGACCAGAGGCTTTTATTTGTTGCAGGCGGTCAGTTTTGCCTTTGCCCAGTCGATCATTTTCTTCTTCTACGCAGCCTGCTTCCGTTTCGCGGCCTACCTCATCGAAGACGGGCTCATTGAGCCGCTCAATGTCTACAAGTTGGCCAACTTAGTCGTTTTCTTCGATAGAGGAAAAGAGTTGATTTGTGAGGGTCTTTTTCTCAATCACTTTCAGCGGCATGACCATCGGCTGGGCTACCGCCTATTTCCCTGAGTTCATGAAGGTAGCCCCATTGCCACGAGTTATCTGCAAAAACTGAAGCAAGCACGATTGTCAGGCCAAGCTTTCTTCTGCGCTCATTTTCGGCATGATCAAGGAAGAGCCGCGCATCGACAGCTACTCCAAACACGGCATCCGCCCCCAACTCACAGGAGCCCTGGCCATCGACAACCTACACTTTGCCTATCCTTCTCGTCCCAAAGCTCCGGTTACTTTCCCATTGCACATTGTTCACATTTCGCTGAAATAAAGGAAAATTTTCTTGCAGGTTTTGCGCGGGCTGAGCCTGAAGCTGGAGGAGAACAAGACGTTGGCACTGGTGGGGGCGAGTGGGTGCGGGAAGTCCACAGTGGTCAGCCTACTAGAGCGATTCTACGACCCCCTGGATGGCTCCATTGTTCCTTGCCTTGTGCCTCTAGCCAGCTGTGAGGGTCTGGGCTGCAGAGCGTGGATGACTACGACATTCGGACGGTGAACATCGGGCACCTGCGAAGCAATCTCTCTCTGGTGAGTCAGGAGCCGGTCCTCTTCGACTGCTCCATCGCCGACAACATCGCCTACGGCCTCAAGGATGTCAGCAAGAACCAGGCCCCGCCCTTTCTCTCCCTCCACCATCCATTCAAACCTTCACTTTCAGATCATCGAGGCTGCCCAGAAAGCCAACATTCATGCCTTCATCTCCGATCTTCCCATGGTTCCAAACCTGATATAGCATCCTGAGGCATGCAAGAGGAGCCATTGCAGGGCTATGCTACGCGGGTGGGAGAAAAAGGGACCCAGCTGTCGGGTGGACAGAAGCAGCGGGTGGCCATTGCTCGAGCTCTGGTTCGCCAGCCGCGCATCCTCCTTCTGGACGAGGCCACCTCAGCCCTGGACACGGAGTCTGAGAAAGTTCCTTCTCCCACAAACCCCTAGCAGCCCCGGCTGACAGCCTTCTTGAACGGCAGATAGTGCAAGAAGCGCTGGACAGGGCGCGGGAGGGGCGGACGTGCATCATCATCGCCCACCGCCTCTCCACCGTCCAGTCCGCGGACACCATTGCCGTGGTCCGTGATGGAGCTGTTGTGGAGCAGGGTTTGGGCTTTCTTCGAATTGGTGAAGAGGTGGGGATCTGAGGAGATGTGCAGGCAGCCATGCGGAGCTCCAGCAGAAGCGCGGCGTCTACTACTCCCTTACGAAGAAGCAAAACCTGCAACTCTAGCCTTTGTGAGCAAATGCTTTTGCTTAGGTTGGCACCAATTTTACATGATTCAAAAAATGTTTTGCGAAAAAAATTTACTCTGATAAAGATTAATGAGAGAAAATTGCATTTTTCAAGCACTCATTGAAAATTAATAAATGATTTATGAATTGATAGATCATTGCAATTTTATTTCTCTGAAAGATGGACCGACTGAACGACATTGGGAATTCATAGAATTCAGAGAATTCATTTTAGAGATAATTCAGAGAAATTGGTGATGGAAGGGAATGAGGCAAGAGGGGATTAACCGCAAGCGGCTTTCTGGTGTCATGATGATTCGGAGTCTAGGGAGTGTTTGGGAAAAGGAGGCCACGAGCTCGGAATCTTCCAAATCCCTCTTCCCTGCCCTACCTCTCCTCTACACCTCCCCCTCCTCCTCATACCCAGCCCGGGTCACTAGGGACAGAGAAAGGGGCGGTTCGACTTTGCCCATCCGACGCAAAACACCCCCTCAGACCCTCCTCTACACCCCCTCCATCCCTCTGACTTCCGCCCCCACCTACTAACTCAGCCCCGCCAATATGTCTCCCCCTGATATATATACCACTCGGGCAGTAGGGCCAGCCTGGCCATGGACACCCCCCCTCGTCCCCCCTTCCCACCCTAGTCCCCCCTCGACGGGTGGGGAAAAAGAGGGCCGGGGGGCTGGAGGAATTGGGTTATGGCTGGTGTGCCAGCGGATGGGTGTGCATGAGAGGGAGAGATAATTGGGGAAAAACGCCTCGGCACC
>JASANA010000366.1:0-115764 GCA_030248095.1 Ptycholaimellus sp. GST1_10
ATATTAAAAACCGCGAAGACTACGATACTACGGTACTATGATCACTAATGTAAAGGGGTGGAAGAACAGAGACATTGACAATTTAAGTCTAAGCATAAGTCTAGGCAAATCATGGATTGATGCTTGTTTGAATTTTTCAATCATCAAGAATTTAGTTTTTTGGCCATAAATCGGGAAATAATAAATATGTCGCCGATACGTTTCCATTTTTTCAAAAAATAGCATACGTATAACGACAAAGTCAGCATTGAAAAGTGAGGACTTTTGGCCACCAGCATCGACAGTAAAGTGTTGGTTTAGTGATTCACTAACAATCGCAAGAGATGGGGTGAAAATGCAGCAAAAAAGACAGGCTGGTGCTAGGATTCAATGCGTTCATTGTTGACGAGTGTGTAGCGATCAACGTCCCGAAGACTTTCGCACTCCAGCTTGGGCTGCTGGGCACTGCTCCCCTCCACTGCCGCCTTCTTCGGAGACCCTGACACCGGCTCCGGCGCAGAACCCTTCCGATCCGACTGGCAAACCTCTTTCATTGGAAGGGAAGAGCAAATGTGAAGCCGGCAGACCCTGGCCTGGGCCTCCTCGGAGTCGGAGATGAGGTCGAAGACGCCGTCGGGGCCGGTGGACACCTGGCGGCTGCGCTGCTCCTCCTCCGCCTCCTCCGCGATCCCATCCGCCGCCCTGGAATAGTTGATTGCCGGAAACCAGGTGTTGGAGGGGCAAAGAGCCAACGCGAAAGCTTTCCTGCGACGCTGCTGAAGATAGGCGACACTGCGGCTGCGCGGAAGTTTGGCCGCCTCTGCTGCTTGCCTGTGCGCCAGGGAAGTGTGAAGAGGAAAAGAGAAGAAGGGGGGAATAGAGATGCACCGTTCTTTCTGCCGCGCGGCCTCAATGGCGCTGAAGTTCTGGAGGATGTCGGCGAGGGTGAGAGCGCTGCTCTTCTCCCCGCCGTGGCTCATGATGTCCGTGAAGTCTGCCAAGCCTTTGATGTTGGTCTAGGGAGGGGTGGGGAGGCGTAGGTAGGGGGAACCGATGAGACTGAGTCGGGGGGAGCTGGGAAGTGAGTTGGCCTTGCGGCGCTGGCGAAGGTTCTGCATGTACTTCAGGGAGTCCTGCATCCGCTCGTAGTCGTCGATGCAGGCGCTCGCCTTGCCCAGCAGAACGATGCTGTTCACCAGCTTGGCCTAATCATGTCCTGTCTCCTTAGGAGGATTGGGAGGAGAGGAAGTGGGGGATGGAAACGGTGAGGAGGGCGATGTAGGAGAGGCAGAGGAGGATGAGGCCGGGCGGGGTGGTGAAAGTGAAGGACTGGAGAAGGATGCGGATGAGGAGGACGGAGAGAGGCAGCGGAATGAAGCCCATGCGTCGGCTCACCTCAAATCACTGCGCCTTCCATCTTCACTCCAGTGGGTGAAGGTAAAAGAAAGGAATGACCTGATCGCTGTGGTCACTGAAGGCGTCCTTCTGGCGAGATTTGGCGACGTCGTAAGCGATGGTGGTTGTAAAGTCTCGGTAGACCTCGAAGGGGATCTCGTTGAATTTCGTGATGAAGGCATGCTTTAGCCAGTCCACTGAAATTTAGGCTTTATGCTGATCTGATGAAAGTAATAGCGGCGGTAACCTAGAAACTCCCCACCGACGACCATGGCCAGGTCGGGACACATCTCCCAAAAGTGCTCCACTTTCCAGTTGACTGCCGTCATGTTGCGCACAATGACGATGGAAAGTAGGATGACGTAGTGGAACCTGTGTTGCTATTGATCATTCAAAGAGCTACGGGAGTTTAGAGAGCTCAGGACCTCTCCCGTACATCTGAGCAGGCCATCTGGAAGAGGTTGGACTTGGCGAACTTCTTGAATACGCTGGACTTGAGCTCCACGAAATTATTGGACAGCATGATGGTGAGCAGCGCTTTGTTATGGCTGCAGAGTTTTCTTAGGGGTGGTGTAAGTGGGCGAGAAGGAAGGAGAGATGTTGTGCCTGTTGAAGGCCACACTGAGAGTGGTCGCCTGGAAGAGGACGAGCATAGTGTGCAGGGTCACGTAGCCGATGCCGATTAGAAGATGGAGACCTATAAAACGGCAAAACAAGATTGGACAAAGATTGGCGAAGGGAATTGAAGGTAAAGGAACCTGTCCATAGGAGGTATGCGAGACGAGAAGAGTTGGCTCGCCGAGGCTCAGTAGCAGTCCAGAAGAGGGCGTCAAGAATATCCTGTCCAAAGCTTGAGAACAACTTGTCCGCCACTTCCAGCATGTTGTAGAAAATATAGAGCTTGATTACGGCCTAGCAATGCCCCTCCCTCTAAGTGGTGGAACAGAAGACTGGAGCACTGGTGAGGTACCTGGCCTCGGATGAGGTGGTACATGAAGGAGGTGTCTACGAAGAGCATCACCCAGACGGCCACTCCAAGGACAATCACCTAAAGCACGTCAAGAGCTAAGAGAGAAAGCAAAAATGGAGGGAGCTAAGAGGGAAAGCAAGAAGGGACCTTGAGTAGATCGCAGATTTCGGACGGCCTCACTGCACCCCAGCAAAGACAGCGCTTGGCAACGGCCATCAGAAAGCGGATGGGGAGGAAGGTGAAGAAGTAGAGAAATGCGTCCGTGCACTGCAGGAAGCCATAGAAGAGAAACCGCTCCACCTCCTTCGGGATCTAGCCCCAACCAATTCACTCTCTCCCCTTTAGCATACTAAGACAAAAGACAGGACAGACCTTGGCGAAGGCGTAGACTTTGCGTCGTTTAGCCGCATAGCGATCCTCGTCATTCTCCAGCGCATAGCCACGACTCAGCTCCGTCCAGAGGAAGGGCAGGAAACCGCCGCCTCTTTTCGCTTCCCCGCGTGAACTCCCGCTGGACTCCGGCCTACAAACAAGATGATGGAGGTGGGTCTAAAGGCAGGGAAGCGGCGTTGAAAGCCTGGGCGGGTTCCCGCTATAGTCCAGGCCGCCCACGCCGAACTGCTCCCCCTCCACATCCGACTCTGCAATTGTCCTCAAAGTTATGTAAGTCTGGGCATTGGGAAAAGATAGAAAGTAAAAAAAGGCAGAGTGGAAAGTGAAAATGGGAGGGACCAAGCAGGTCGAGCTCCTCGGACTCTTTGCGGGAGATGTGGCGTTTGCGGATGGCCTGGCCTGAGGTATGTCGACTGCGCGGCTGCTCTGTGTCCGAGACCATGGCTAGAAACCCGGCCCTTGCAGCCTTTTGCCTGCTTCTCCTCAGCCCAGCGCCAGCTTCTGATAGTCGTCTGCTTTCTGTGCACTTGCATTCCTTTTGCGCAGTTTACCGCTTACATACCATGCTCTCCTTCCTATCATATTTCTCCGACATTTTTCAGGCCCGCTTAAAGAATAAAACTAATTTTAAAAAACAATCCGATAACTTTTTTAATGGCCTAACACATACACATCCATTGCAGATTATTCGCTTGGTATCTTTATTTTAAAAAATTGACTCATCAAAAGTTCGTGAATCACCAATAATTGTAGCTGTTTCCACCGCCTGCGCAGATGTAGGACCAGCCATTGTGGCTTGGCCTTGCTGTGCATCTTTGGCCGGGGCTTCAAATGACGTGCAATATATTTGGCGCAAATACCAGGGTAGGATGCTCTAAAAAAATAGTGAAAAATTTTGTTATCCGTTTAAAAAGAGTAATATTTTGAAATATGTTGTGAAGTCAATGGGGTCTGCTAACGGACAATCACGATCCGTCTGGCATGAGCCAGAAGCGTCGATTGAAGGCACTGGCCCTAGAAGCATGAGAGCAAGTAGAACACAGATTATCGCAGCGGCGGTCATCTCCCTTCTATCAACTTTTATTTTTCTCTGAACTTGTGGGAAGCTCTGGCTTTTATATTGCTTGCTCCTTGAGAAATGAATTCGAAGGGCATTCATTGGAAGTTATATGAACAAACAATCCATGTGAAAGGGAAAATTAAAGGCTTTGGTATACAATAGGGTAGATTGAGAATGGGCAAGATTTGGAAGCCCGATCCAAATAGGATATGAAAAGTGTATTTCGCTTTAGACTGCTTGCATCGGTGATTGTGGGAATTATCAGTGGTTAAGAGGCGGTTATTGAACGAAGGAATAATAATTAAAATTTAGTTTTTCAAGTGAATGAGGTTAGAGTTTATACTTAGGATATTGAAATATGTGTTCCAAACGTTTTTTGTGTCGAATGAGATTCTCAACTGCTTGCCAAAACAAAATTCAACTGTGATAGAAGCGGATTTTTTGAGCTCGCTCAAACAATAAAATAAGTTTAAACAATCCGATAGCCTTGTCAATGGCTCAATACAGCAACAAGGTTGAATCAGTTACTCGGGTTCAGATAATTGAAGAATGAATTTATGTATTTTATCTTCCAAAGACTCGACGGAATCATAGTGCTCCAGCGAAAAGCTGGGGGGAGGTAGGGTGGAATTAATATCGATTCGTTCGAATGTGACCGAGGCCGTTCGTTCTTTGCACGGCCTTCCCCTTGAGTCCACGTCCAGATTGCTCTTGCGGAACAGCTCCAAGAACATCTGCGAAACCAGCTGGAAATTGCTTTGTCTCCCCGCTTGAATGCCGTCCAATGCGCATTAGGGATCGGCAAAGTGGAATTTTGAGGTTTGAGAGGACTTGGGAGTAGGGGACCTTGACATTGGCCGGCGGAGCTTGGGCCAGGAGTCTGATGGCATGGGCGGAGAGAAACGCTGCACTGCTTGGCCAGCTGTGCCAGATTATTCGGTGTAGCGCCGCTCGTCGCGTATGTGATCTATGGCCAGGCACACGCTTCGCACTGCGCTCCCATCCGCTGAGGAATCACGCGGATCCCCTCCTCGCTGACTGCAATCAGACGAGCTTTGTCACTGTCCCTTCCACAGGAAGTGTACCTATCACATGCCCAGCTTTTGGCAGCTGCTAAAAGTTCGCAAAGCATGGGCTCGCCTTGCAGACCATCCGCTATTTCCTGCAATCTTTGCCAGCTTTTTCGATCTCATGACTGGCGTGGATGGAAATGTACTTGGAGGTGTTGTTGCAGTGCAAGTTTGTCCGCCAGCACAGGAGCGTGGACTGAGACAGTGGGGCGAGTGTTTGGGTAATCACTGTTGGCAGTGATTCGAACACTCAAACTGTCTTCCAACCGCAGGGTGAGGCATGCTAAAACAGTCTTTTTGATGATGCTTTATTTGAGCCTCAATCGGGAAAGAAGAACCTTGGCTAGGAAACTCCAACTCTCCTGGCAGACAATAGATGGATGCCGCCACATCCACCTCTTCAGTCCACATTTGAGGAAAACTGAGCCTTTGTTTGCTCTTTTCAGATGCCATGAAAACTGCGCAAATTCACATTCTGTCAACCACGCTGGGCAGAGTATGGCTAGTTCATGTCAATTGCTTTCAAATACATCCCTTCTTTTCAGCAGTGGTTTGTGAGTTAAATGAAAGCGACAGAGGATTAGATGTGGAAGAAGCGGGCTCGTCTACTTGGCGCCGGAGCGTTCAATGAGGCAGATGTGCCCGACGATCCTCCGCCTGCCTCCAGCAGCGCTCCCTCCACATCAACCAGCAGTGCAGAACAGGAGAGAAAAGTTTGCTTCTAGTTCCTCTGTCTAGGCCAAGACTAACGGCCTCCCTCAATAGGCAGCGACATTGGTGACCGAGGCGGAACGGCTAGCCTCAACAGGGTGCTGGAAGGAGGCGTTGGCCTTGTTCCAGTCCGCCATCGCCCTGGCGCCCTCCGCCACTCTCTACGAGGCTCAAGCACAGGTGGAGTGAATGGGCTGAGTAAGAGTTGGAGAGGAGAAGAGGACGTTTGTAGGTGCTGATGGAGCTGGAGCGTGACTGGGCAGCAGTGCAGTCAGCAGAGACGGCGCGTCGTCTGGCCCCGCTCTCTGGCGCCGTTTGGCGAACGCTAGCCAGAACGCAGCGGAACTTTGGCGAGCTTTCCTTGGTCCCCATCCTCTTCCTTCCACATGCGTCTAATGCCGAATTGAATACTATTCCAAAAAAATGACCTGCCTTTTGCCATGATATGTTATAGGTTCTATAGCTTAAATGAGTTAAGAGAGCTTTTCTGAGAAGGTCAAATGTTTGAAATAGAGGGACGGACAAAAATTTTCACCCCCCTTTTTTATATTTTTTATTAAAAGTAGACATGTTTTTAAGACTTTTGGTAGAGTATGGGTGTTCAAAACTCAAAATTCGATTTTTGGCGAATTTTTGAATGTAAAAAAACGGGCGATTTTTTAATCATCTATAACTCTCGATCTGCTCAACGGATTTACATGATTTGACCACCAATCGAACCGTCTCAAAGAGAAGAATATTTTGTTTTTTTTGTTCATTCCTTTACGATCATTTCCTGCCGAGTTATTCACAAAAAACCAGTTTTTCAGTTTTCAAAATTTCAAAAAATTTGTGATTTCGTTTTAAAAATTTCATTTGCGCCAGACGAGACCCATTTTTTCTGAAATTTCAGGTAATTTTACATATTTGTACCAATCTATAACTTTGAAAGCCTTGGACCATCAGAGATATTTGAGGTCTAAAATTGGCATTCTCAAATTGGCCCTATGTTATAGCATAGGCAAAAAATGAGCAAAAATTTTTTTGTCTCTGAATGCCAATTTTTCGGCCCAATAAATTTCTTTTAACCCGTATCCATCTAGCTGAGTGGTTTTTAGCTTCGCTTTTGACCTTTGAGTTCGATACTTTGGACTGCAACTTTCTATATGCTACAACACTGCCTATGCTACAGCATAGGGAAAAACAATATCAAAATTTTCACACTCAAAGGTCAAAAGCGAAGCTAAAAACCACTCAGCTAGATGGATACGGGTTAAAAGAAATTTATTGGGCCGAAAAATTGGCATTCAGAGACAAAAAAATTTTTGCTCATTTTTTGCCTATGCTATAACATAGGGCCAATTTGAGAATGCCAATTTTAGACCTCAAATATCTCTGATGGTCCAAGGCTTTCAAAGTTATAGATTGGTACAAATATGTAAAATTACCTGAAATTTCAGAAAAAATGGGTCTCGTCTGGCGCAAATGAAATTTTTAAAACGAAATCACAAATTTTTTGAAATTTTGAAAACTGAAAAGAAAATAATTTTAGGAACAGGAAAAACTGGTTTTTTGTGAATAACTCGGCAGAAAATGATCGTAAAGGAATGAACAAAAAAAACAAAATATTTTTCTCTTTGAGACGGTTCGATTGGTGGTCAAATCATGTAAATCCGTTGAGCAGATCGAGAGTTATAGATGATTAAAAAATCGCCCGTTTTTTTACATTCAAAAATTCGCCAAAAATCGAATTTTGAGTTTTGAACACCCATACTCTACCAAAAGTCTTAAAAACATGTCTACTTTTCATAAAAAATATAAAAAAGGGGGGTGAAAATTTTTGTCCGTCCCACTTTTCAACATCTCACAAAAGCTCTCTTAAACTCATGCGAATTTTTGCAATCAAAGTAAAAAATGACAAAGAAAAAGTAGATCCTAGACCTGCGATAATTTGAAGGCAGGGCAAAGCTACGCTCGCAGTGTGCATTTGTGCCCCTGGGAATGGACAGGGCCAGAGGAGGCTGAAGAACTGGCGGAGTTGCGACAGCTTCTCAGCACGCTTCCTCCTTCACAGCAACGACTGCAGGACCGGGGCGCCGCACTGCTCAGGTTATTTTGTCGTCAGTGTACATTTGTGCAATTGTTCTTTTGTCCTCACAGAGATGAGTTGGCATTTATTCAACTACAAGTAGAGGGTAACCGCAACGGCATTAAAATTGATTGCTTTAGGCTAATGGCGGGAACATTTAGCGACGAGTTCCAGCCACAATTCGAGGAACAGGCACCACCGCCCATTTCCAAGGAGGCTCGAAAACGACCTTTCCTTATCTAGCTGAAGATTTGCAACATTTTGATTCCAAATTAAAGTGATTTGTTTTTTAAAAGCTGTTGACTAAAGCTGATCCAGACTTTAACTCGTCTAAAAAGACGTTCTTTCAAATGGGAACGCGGCGTGCGAATTCAGACGAATGCGAATTCAGACTACTTCAAAAGCAAATGTTACAATGTGTCATGGATGAAGTTCTAGCGACGTTCAATCATGACCTAGCAAAGATTTTAAATAGTAATAAGTGGAAAAAGGCTAACAATTTTTCAATAATTTGGGTATATTAATATTTAGAATTATACTATTATGAACGAGTGAACGCGAAATCAAAGCTTACTAGTCCAAGTTGTTATTTTCTTCAGGAGACTTGAATGCTCTGGAAAATGATATCACCACATTAAAACCTAATCTTTCCTTACAGAGGATTGTTTGTGAATTTTTGTGTAGCACTTTTTTGAAGAATGCTGATTTTTGACTCTCCATTTTCTTATACCTGGATTTTTATTTTTGGCTTTGTGATGAAAAAACTAACTCCGAATGTTCAATTAAATGCAAAATATACCCTTAGAAACAAACTAACAAAATTTTGAAATCCAGTTTTGTAACATTTATGGCGAAGACATATTTTGAGTTTCAATACATCAAAATAAGTAAGCACGAAATTTGAAATAAAATAATTTGTCTTACTGTTATTACCTGTCATCCATAAAAACTTATAATGACTGAACTTATTCATAGAAACAAAATTCGCGTTTTTTTATAATGTGTTATTATCATCTCTACCCTGTCTAGATTAATGGCACAGACGGTATTCTACATCGATGCTTATGTTTTTTTTTGAAACTGTGAATCGATGATTAAGTGTTTTTTCTTAGCTTTTGTTTTTTTTTAACGGTTGCACTTAAAATAGCTTGGGCATCGGGGTGATGAAATTGATTTACTAAATTTTATTATGCAAATATCATTCAAAATATATTAGGTTTTAACATGGTGAAATTAATTTTGCAACTCTTATCATAAAATTATGTTTAAAAAATTTGGAACATTAACTACAGAGGAACATTTGGAACAATAACTCACCTTAGGATGATTATACAGATAGAGCTCTAAAATGAAAACAATAAAACCAATGAATAAAAATGAAAAAACGTTCATTGTGATAAAATAAATATATATTTTGGATTATTAATTGTTAGAAGTTCTGCCCTGTTATTGATTTTTGCTATCAACATTTTCTTATGATAGAAAATTAATGAAGAACGTTTTTTGCAAATTAATCTAAGCAATTCACGGTGCCATAAACTGACCTCTAACACTCTAACTCTTAAAATTCCGGACCCACCATGCCACACTCCAGGGTCGATTTACAATAGTGACGTTGAGTTTGTAGCTCCAGACCTTGGCAGCATGTCTCCCGAACAGAACGTACGGCACGGATAACGGACAACCACTTTTTGAAAGGTTTTTGCCTGTAACTCGGCCAATTCTCAACCAATTTAGAGGTATTTTTTAGAGTAGAAAAGTAAAGTAATGACATTGAATCCTATTTTTATAAACCGTAATAAGGTTTGTTCTTGACTAAAAGGGGACAGTGCTTACGCTCCGCTCGTAAGGCCCCAATTTAATACATGTGTATCATGTAAGCTCCGTACAATTTAGTCATTTTTCAATTTCTCTTTTGCCTGCCCAAATTGCCTGCCCATTAACCATTCCCGGATCTAGAGCTGTCTTTTTTGCCGGGCCGGGGCGGCGGGGGGGGGGGGGTCGGCCGGAGGGGGGGGGGGGCCCCAGCGTAGCCTCTCATTTGCTCCAGGCTGAGCTCTGGCGCCCTGCCCAACAGCGGCCCCGCCTGCCGGCCAACGCCACGCTACCCCCTCCTCCGTCTGTACCGCATATATATATATGTGTCTTTCCGGGGCCCGCGGGCCTCCGCGGTTTTTCAACGAAATTGGCTGATTTTTTGCATGACCAAGGTCCGCCGGGTGGTATCTCCAGGCCATTTTTTGCGCTTGGCGTAATTTTGCGTTTTTTGCACAAAACCTAAATTTTTGATGTTTCACAATATGAAAAATCATAAATCACTGGTTTTTCAATGAAATTTGCTAAATTTTTGCAGGTACGTCTGGCTAAGTAATATCTTGAGGCTAGCAAAAGGAATTTTCGAAATATTTCCTATTTATCGATTTATTGGCAAAAACCCAAAATCTTGATGTTTCAAAATTTCGAACATGCATAAGTCTATGTTTTTTCAATGAAATTAGCTGATTTTTGGTATGTACGTCTGGGAAAGTAATATTTTGAAGCTGGCGAAAGGAAATTTTTAGTATTACTTGATTTATAGTCAAAAAACAAAAATCTTGATGTTTAAAAAAAAAGAAACATCCATAATTCATGGTTGTTCATTGAGATCTGTTGAATTTTGCCATGAATTTTCATCTAGCTGGTGTCTTGAGGTGAGGCCGCGCATCTTGGCAACAGCCGAGAACACCTTGTTGTTCTGATCAACACTGCGTTCGAGTTGAGCCAGTGAAAATACGTTGAGTAGCATAGAAAGAACCGGCCTGCAGCTCCGACTAAAAGGATAGTTCCGGTTCTTTCTTTCTTAGAATTGTGGATGATTGGCAGAAAGAGCGCTACCGCAGCACCGGCCCTTCGCGGAGACGGGGAATGAGCTACGTCAGTTGTTGACATTGGACTGGATTCCTATTGTATCCAGGTGGAAGATTGAGTGCAGGAGGGACAGGTGTTGAAGGCCTGTTAAGGCCTTTGGCGGTGTGTAGTGACGCAGAAAGCTCTGCGCCGGGAATACGCGCGGGGGATGGGCGGGGCAGGGATCGATGGATTATGAGGTTGAGGGGAGAAGGAAGCATGGGCGGGGGAGAAGGAGGCATGGCTGGGGCGGGGGGGGGGGGGGGCAGGAGGGCGGTGGGTAAGAGGGCGGGGGGAAGAAGGCGGGGGGAAGGTAGAGCGAGTGCGTACCAGCCTAGCGTGTGCCTGCAGCAGGCAGCCGCCACGGATGGCCCCCGCGGCCCGGCCCCCTCAGCCTGCCCCTCGGCACCCCTCGCTTTTTACCCACCCCCTCCCCCCACCTCTCCACCCGCCCCAATTCCAACTCCCCTCCCTTACTCACTTCATTCCCATCCAACAGCCACTCATTTACTGCCTTCTTCTTTTTAGGACAGCACGGATTCATTCATGTCATAAATTCAAGCTTTGGAATATTTTGTGTATTAAGAATTCGCAAAATTGAGGATTTGAAAGGCAGCACTTGTCAGTGTTGCGGCGTGGATCTATATCAGATATTCTTAATTGGTGCTGCATTACTTCCTGCTCGATGCTATGACGTCAAAAATCCATGACCTTTGAACCTAGCATGAAATATCTGGGGGCGAAACTCTTGCGATGGCTGTGTGAAGGTTAAAATGCTCTCAAGCGAAATCTAGTTTTCTTTGTCCCAGCTAGACCCCACTTGTCCATCTTCTTTGCATTTGGAGCAAATTTGAAGCTGAGCAGAGTTTGGTGGCTGCTCTGTGCTGGAACTACGCAAATGGGCAATTAGAGGGGTTTCCAGTGCCGCCAAAGTGACTTTTTCACCTGCAGCTTTTGGCATTGGCAGGTGCTCTGGGCTCAAGGCCTGCGTAATTCCCAGCCCACGCTTATCAGCCCCCGTTTTATGAACCTCCTTATCTACCTGCCCCTGATCCTCTGCACGCAACCCCGCTCCAGCCCTCTTCAATCCTCCCTTTTACGCATTTCTCCTTGCCGCGTGTGCTTGTCCAAATGCAGGAAACAGTTCAACGAAGCGGTCTGCAGGGGTGCCAAGGCGTGAGCGGTGCAGAAGCTGACGGCCATGAGCTCGGGCCTGCTTGAGCGTTGGCGGGGCAAGCACAAAGAGGCGTCGACGGGTGACATACCCGAGAATCTGGACCAGTACCAGGAGTGCGTCGGTGGGATCGGCCCCTATCAGGCCAAGGTTTCTTATCTATTTTTCACCTTTCCTCCTCCTGAGGAGGCTTTGCAGGTGTGGATGGCCACACAGCTGACCTGTGCGCCGATGACGGCGAGTCTGCTCTGCACGGTCTTCGACTCCATCGTGCCGCCGCCCGAGGCCATCAACTGCAGCGAGCCTCAGCCGCCTTTTGGGGACCCCCCCGGCAGTGCTGCCTCCCCCACCCTTGAGCCTCCGATGCCCTCCGGCTTCTACTCCCTCCTCATCCATCTACAGCTCCACTGCGCTCATCCCTATCTCCCCACCCTCCTCAGGCACTGACTGCCTCAAGACCTTCTTGGCTAATAGGAGGAAGAAGATAGGCCCTTCTGTTGCAGCACGATGGTGATGCTGGGAGGAGCGGTGGGAGCGGCACTGTGCGGCTATTTGGCGGATCGATTCGGGCGACGTCCAGTGTGTCTGACAACCGTCTTCGCCTCCGTCTGCCTCAACCTCCTCATCGCCATGCTCGGCGCACTGCACTGGGTATTCTCCCCCTTCCCACCCTCCCACTCCACCACAGCCCAGCTACAGACGGTGAACATGCCGCTGTTCTTCGCGCTGGGGGTCTGCGCAGGGGGCTACATGGTGACGAACTTCGTGAGCCTCCTCGAAGTCATCTCCAGCCAGTTCTGGCGTCTCGGCGCCTCCGCAGTGAACGGGTGGCCCCTCGCCCTCGTCTGCATGGCCGCCCTTGGGTCACTCCCTCTATCCCCCTACACCTCTCCTCAAGCATAGGCGCTGCAGCTATCTAACGCAGCACTGGCGCTACTACCATCTGGGAGTGGCGGGCTTCGGCGGCCTCTGCTACCTGCTCCTCCTCTTCTGGGTTGACGAGAGCCCCAAGTGGCTGGCCCAGAAGCGCCAGTTCGCCGCCGCCCGCAAGGTCTACGCCAAGATCGCCGCCAGCAACGGACGCTCACTCCCCGAGCAGAGCCTCGAGGACATCGTTCTCAACCTTCAAGCATCCGGCATTCAGCTGGACGAGGAGGCTAAAAGCGTATTTCCTCCCATCTCTAGCCGGGTTTGGAGGCTATCTCCATGGCTGGAGTTTTGGAGGGTGGAGAGGCTGTGGAGTACAGCTACGTGGACCTGCTGCGCTACGGGCGGGTGCGGAGGTACCTTCTGCCGCTCTGCTACTCCTGGGTGGCCTCCTCCATCATCACCTACGGCCTCTACTTCAACCTGGGCGCCCTCGCCGGCAACCGCTATCTCAACCTCGTCCTCACCGGCGTCTTCAAGGTAGACCCCCCGCTGTCAGTCAGGGAGAGGAGGAGGCAGAGAGTTTGAGGGAACTACGGGAGTGATTCCGTTTCTGGTCTCGCCCTGCGTAGGCCGTAAGCCGGTGCTGCTGTGCGGGGTGCTGGCCACGCTGCTGTCCACCTGGGGCGCTGTGGTCCTCTACTTCGGCATGGTGGATGCCAAGTACTCCTCCGCCATGACCTTCTTTGCCGTTCTCGGTTTATCCGCCTCATCTCTGAGATCCTGAGATCGGAAAAGGAGGCTGCCAATGGGCTGCAGGCGTGGCAGCACTGGACCCCATTTGGAAGGTCAACCATTTCTACTCCTCCGAGCTTTTCCCGACAGTGGTGCGGAACATGGCCCGCGGTGTGTGCAACGTCGGCTCTCGTGTAGGCTCCGTCCTAGCTCCACAGGTCTTCATTTCTCCTTCGCTCAGCCACCTAGGACAGGAGAGGGAAAGTGCAGGTGGCTTTTCTTGGCTACTATCACTTCGCCGTGCCCTACCTCATCTTCGGAGTCCTCTCACTTCTCCACTTCGTCATCGCCATTCTCTTCCTGCCCGAGACCCGAGGAAGGGTCATCAAGGACTCCATGAGGTTCTGCTTCACCTAATACTCGCCTGTCTATTGTCCCTCCAACGTCTGACCATGCTATGCTTGTCTCTTCGACGTCAATAGATTTCTAATCCGCAAAGTCCCACAGGCATTACACGCTGATGGAGACTGGGGAGTAAGTGTCCTTTTTCATTTGCCCAACATATAGCCCTCTATGCTTAGAAAAAGCATGGATGACGGTGCCAGCATGTTCTAGCTTGCATCATCGTCCATGCTACTAGCGAGTGACTAGTATGGTACAAGCCTAGGTTATAACTGCCTAATTTTTGAGCACGCATTATTAATCACTGGTGTAGGGGCGACTTAGATCCAAAATAACTAGCCTCAAAAAACCCTTTTCCGTTTTTGATAAGTGTTATTTTAAATTAGATCGGTCACGAACAGTGACTAGTTGGGTTGGAGAGGATGGAGAAAAAGGAGTGGGAGGATTGCAGTGATGGCTCGGACACGGAGCAAGCAGAGCAGCCGAGAGGATGTGGAGAAGCATTGCTGTCGATGGGCGAAGGTCGGCCAGTGCCCGACTCCAACCAAGCTCTCATCCAACACCCCCAAGCTTGAGTCTCTTTCTCTACCCTCTCTTTCCCTCTCTTCTCCCCCATTCCGCATCCTTCTTTCACTTTTTCCCATCCAACACGGGGCACCACTCACCAATGCTCACTCTGCACACTTCCGCTTTCGTTTTCCTCTCTCCAGAATCAACGATTTCAAACTTTTCCGTTCCGCCCACTGCTTTTTCCCTTTATTTCGTCCTAAAAGCTTTTCAGCTGAAGTTGGCATGCCTGATTCTGACTGCTAAAATCGAAACGATAGACTGCGCCTTTGTTCCTTCTATTCAATTTAGCCATTGCTCAATTTAGAACTTGCTTTAGCTGTGACCAATTGAATTCACTCTTTGGATACACTCTTTTTGTTTCCAAGTGCATTTCTAGTTAGTGCCTCTACCTATCCCAGTGTTTCATCTAGGCACCAGTAAGTGAGATTTAAGCGCTCTTTCACTATCCTGGTGATTTCGCAGCTTATTTATCTATTAGCACTATTCCATTTATTTTTACCACTTTCCACTCCTTTCAAATGTCTATAAGCGTCAGGTCATGCTTATACTTTAAGGGAGCTAATCCTTACTGTACCTCAAATGAGCACGCTTAAAGGTCTCTTAGCATCACTTTACATAGTGTCCAATCCTAAACGCGTCCTTAGGACGAGATTTGTTCGATAAAAAGGCTGTCATCGTGAAGAGATGAAAAGATAAATGCATGCCGATTACAGAAAATATCATCTACACTCACAATTAATCAAACATCTCAGCTTTCAACTCATAAAATTGAGATTTCATCCCGCAAGTCTACCTCCAATATTTGGAACTGAAAACTAATTGCGATGGACAAAAAATCCTAAAGCAGAGGCCAGGCTCTTCTCCTCCGCCGGAGCTCCACTTCACAGGGCACCACGTTCTGCCCACCCACCGCCATCTCCAGGAAGTCAATCTGTCAATCTCCCTCTATCAAGGCTTCAAGTGTGAGAAAGAGCATTGGTGCCTTGTGCTGGTCCAGTGTGAGGTCGGCGATGCAGCCTTTGAAGCCGTTCCGGTGCTTGCCGCCGGTCATGAGCTGGAGCTGGGGGGCGCCGCCGACGTAGATGTTGCCCTCCGTGTTGAGCATGGCGAGGATGCCGCCGGACTTGTCCACGACCGGCTCCAGGTCGTCCATCACCAGCTCCCCCTCCCGCCCGCGGCGTCGGAGGAGGACGCTGTGGATGTTGCCGTCGTTGACGGGGAAGGCGCTCACCATCTGCGCCGGCCCTCCGCCCAGCTCGTAGCTGGCAGTTGGCCCTCATTGACGGAAGGAGGCCTCTGGGAGGAGAAGAGGAAGAGAGGAAACCTGAACTCCAAGAAGCCGTCCACGAGGCCGAGGGTGAGGTAGTCCTGGTCGGAGCCGGGCGTCTGCGGGCCCTGGCCGTGCCAGAGCAGCATGCCCTCCTCCTCCTCCGTGCGGAACTTGAGGCTGATCAGCTCCTCCGCCTCACTGGTCACATGCGGCATCAGCTCCCGCGGCAGCTCCACCCACGAGGCCCCCGCGAACGCCGCCTGCCTCTCCACCGGCCGAACTGCAATCCCCCTCCCTTCCTCCTCTCACACCCTCCTAACCCCCACAATCACCAACACTGGTCACAGCCCTCCCCGGCCCAGGCGATGCGGCAGTGGCAGACGGCGCTCCCGTTCTCCGCCCTGCAGATCCCGTGCTCCCCGCAGCTGTCCGCCGCACAGACCGGCGGGCCGCAGTCCAGCGCCCCTTCCGGGCAGACGCAGCTGTAGCCGCCCTCCGCGCTGTTCCGACACACCCAGGACGCCGAGCAGGGGGAGGAGGCACAGGCATCCTGCACTCCCCTTCCTTTCACACGGCCCAGAGACGGAGACAGCAGCACACGGCCCCCGGGGACGGCGCGAAGAGGGAGGGGGGGGGGGAGGGAACCCGGGGGGGGGACGGAGAGAGGGAGACAGAAGCCCCCCCCCCCACCCCCCACACCCCCCAAAAAAACCCCCCCCCCCCCCCCCCCCTGACGGCTCTCCACCTCCAATCAACTCTTTCTTTGCTCCTAGCTTTGATGACAGCCTTGGTTCAGATACTGCCAGCATCATCCTCCATGGTGTGCTAGCGATTCTGCTACCTTGATGCCGTTGACAGTGAGTGAAGCCTGGCCTTCCTGCCGCGTCACCTCCACCAGCAGCCATTCCCCGCCCTCCACGGCCACCGCCTCATTGCGCAGTCGCGTGGGGCCTGGTGAGTAGGTGGCGGTTGGGGGAGGAGGTGGAAGAGGAGGTGTTGAGAGACCGGAGCCAGCGTCAAAGATGAGCTCCAGGGCGGAGTCCCGGATGGCGAGGCCGAGGAAGTCCCCTTTGCCGCCGCTCCCCTCCGCCGCGTAGAAGACCAGCCCGTCCGCCGACGAAGCCGGACGCAGCCGCAAACTCGCCTGCCAACCGCCATCATCCTTGTCTGAGTTTTCAGGCCAGGCTGGAGAAGGGCGCGCACATTGAACTGGCGGCGTATGGGCGAAGGCCGTGGGAGGGCGAGGAAGGAGTGGCGGCCGTCAAATGCCGGCCCCGCCCTGCCCAGATCCTCACTGCCTTCGCACCGCTCCCCGCCTCGACCCAGTGGACATAGACAGCGGCCACCCTCCTCATCCTCCACACAGCTGCCCACCTCGCACTCCACTTCAAACACTCTCCAAGATGAAGGCTACAGATTTTGGAGGCAAGACGAATTCTAGGGACCATTTCCTATTGAGAACACTGAACACTAAGAACACTAAGAACACTTTGGAGAACACTAAGAAGACTTCTCATTAGGCGCCTTATTGAGAACACTTATACTTAACATGCTCCTGCTCGGGTTGACGTTGAGCTAGGTGCCAGATTCGACCCGTCCTCGCTTGCCCCAAGTCTGCTGGTTCAGGCACAGGTGGAATTTTGCATTTTGAAGCAGTACAACCTGTGCTACAGATGTTTCAGTGAAAAAAGTCCAAAAATAGCAAATTTTAGTGTTCCCAATAGGCGAAGACGATCTCCTGCATCCGGTCCAGCTCGTCGTCCACATTTTCGATGCATCTAGTCATAAATCTTGGCAATTTAGGGGTAAAAAAAAGTGTTCCCATTAATATGCGCCTATTGAGAACACTAAAGCAAAATTTTTCATTAGTGTTCCCAATAATATCACCTATTGGGAACACTAAAATTTGCTACTTTTGGACTTTTTTCACTGAAACATCTGTAGCACAGGTTGTACTGCTTCAAAATGCAAAATTCCACCTGTGCCTGAACCAGCAGACTTGGGGCAAGCGAGGACAGGTCGAATCTGGCACCTAGCTCAACGTCAACCCGAGCAGGAGCATGTTAAGTATAAGTGTTCTCAATAAGGCGCCTAATGAGAAGTCTTCTTAGTGTTCTCCAAAGTGTTCTTAGTGTTCTTAGTGTTCAGTGTTCTCAATAGGAAATGGTGGGCGAATTCTACGCCGGAGGCAGGCAGCCCCGGGTCTCTCGCAGCGCTCCCCAGCAAAGCCGCTGGGGCACTGGCAGCGATAGCCTCTCCTACGATTGCTCGGCAGACACTGACCGCCGTTCTCACAGGCGCCCTCCTCGCACACCGGTGCCGCCCCCACTCCACCACCGCTTCCTCCCCTCTGCTCAGTGCCCAGGTCCACCAGGGCACTGCCCAGCTTCACCTCGCTCACGTAGCCTATGCCTCAGCAGCCTTTGCCAGAGGTAGTGTGAAGGGGAGTGGACTGGAATACCCGTGAAGCCTTGCTGGGAGCCGATTCGCTTGGTGTCCTCGCCGGCCAGCTCCGGGGCCCCGCCCACGTAGGTCTTGTCTCCGAGGAGCAAAGGCGGGGCCTGCCCTGCTGTCTGCACCACAACCTCGTCCTCCTCATCCACCACCAGCTTGCCTCAAAGATTCTCAAGCTGTCTAGCAGTTGAGCAGTTGAAATTTGGCACCCTCATTGCCGCCGCGCAGAACCTGAACGGTGTGCCAGTCGCCCAGACTGACTGGGTGCTGGGAGGTGATCTCTATGGGCTGGCTGCCGTCGGCGTCCTCGTAGCGATAGACGACGTGGCCCTGGCGAAGGCCGATGGAGACGAAGTCCACCCGCTGCTCCCCGCCCCCCTCCTCCAGCCTGGGCCCAGGGGCATAGTAGATGAGGCCGTCCTCCTCTAGCGGCTTGAAGCTGATGCTCAGGTTCAACTGGGCCGCCTCCTCCTCCGTCAACGGCTCCAGCTCCAGCCAGCCATCGCCCTTGAAGGCCGGCACCAGGTCTCAAAAGCCTTTCCTCCCTCCCGCCTTCCTGAACTAAGGTGCGCACAGACCGGAGACTTGCAGGTGGACCTGAACGCGGACTTGGTGGGCGGCCTCCTGAGTGGAGAGAACGCAGGTGTAGAGGCCGGCGTCGGGGCGGCGGACGGGGTTGATGAGGAGGACGCCGCTGCGGACGCGGAAGCGCGGCTCCGCCAAGCTGCCCTCGGGGCCGCTCCAGCTGACGCTGGCCGCCACTCCGCTGCCGCTTGATGCGGGGCAGCTAAGACGAGCCTGGAAGGGAAGGGGATGCGAAAGGAGAAAGGTGGACGGTGGAGAACCTGTGAGCCGACAGGGACCACCACAGGCTGACCGCCCACCAGGACGGCTACGGGAGGCTCACCGCCCACCTGCGCCTCTGCAACACTGCCCACACTACCGCTCCCAACATCTATCTACTAGTCCTCCCATCTGCACCCCTTTTACATTCGATCTTCTCGTGCATTGCGCTGTTTTACCAACCCCATTTTAATCCTTTCATTCTTGGCGCTCGATTTCAGTGTCTGCATTTTCTGCAAATGTTTCTGGTGAGTGTGTTTGTTAGCAGACGGATTTCTAGGATGTTTTATAGGAGTGAATGCAAGAAGCGGGCTAGGTGAATGCAAGAGAAGAGACAGAAAGAGAGGGTACCGGGACACAGATGAAAGGGCAGCGAGGGCTAAGCTGAGATACGCATAAGGATGCAGGCATGAAGGGGCTTGGATAAGTCATGGCAGCGAAAAGGAAGCGGGTTAGCAGTGCTGGTCAAGGAGCAAATGGGCAGAAAGGAAGAACATCACTGCTGCTTGGCAACACGTCAGTGTCATGGCCGAATAGCAAGGGGGGAGTGAAGAAAGGAGCCGAATCCCACATGGGAGGAGGGAGGGCAGGCAAAAGTGAAGCTTGGCAAGTCTCACATCCTCCCTACTCGCGCCCGAAACCGACCCTTGGCTATAAGCAACTCAGTGGCAGGGAGGCTAGTTCACAGGTCAGCCTAGCACCTGTACATCAATTTGTGTCACCAATTCAATGAAACTAGGCAGGATGGAAGTATATGGAAAGAATACAATTTAGAGCTTTGCTTACATATGTACCTGGAGAGGCCTATTCCCAAAGGTGGTTGGGGGCGGTTTGCTGATTTCGTTTTGAGCGGATGCTGCGTTAGACGGTGTGATGGGCACAGGAACAGCAAACCCCCACCACCTTTGGGTTACAGGAGAAATGCAAGGGCACGTGTACATGGTTGTGTCTCTCTCTACAACAGACAGTCTGAGACTTCTACGGCAGTTGGCAGGTGGGTGGGGTGGGGATGGCAGGGGGCAGTCTACAGGCAGAGTAGGCAATTCACAGCACTAGGCAAGCAGGGACTATTCCTTCCTCCCCTGTAGAGAGAGTCTGGCAGAGCTCTGCCTTAGCTCGCCTGCCCGCCCGAGTAGAACCAGTTGCCGAAGATGCCGTTGGCGGCCTTCTCCTTGGCCGGTTGCCAGGACTCCAGGCTCTTCTGGCCCCCCTCCCCCTCCACCCGGATGTCCTTGGGGTGGGGCGGGGGAGGCCGGGGGGCGTCGGCGAGCATGCGAGAGCGCAGAAGCCTACTGCCGATGTTGAGGACGCCGTCGGCGGAGAGGGGACCCACCCGCGTGGCCGCGTTGCACCGGTACACGCCGCCGTCCTCCTCCTCGATGCTCGGCAGCGTCAGCTTGCTCCCCTCCATCTGCACTCAGCATCCTCTATATCAAGTAGGGGCCAGGCAAGGAGGAGGGGAAGGACAATGGCGTCCTCTGGCAGCTTCCCGCCCTGCTTCTCCCAGCTCAGAGTCGCCTGGTCGTCGCCTACCGATGGCCAATAATGGATTTGGAAATGGAATTTCTGAGAAAAGATGCAGTGTACCGTCCACGTAGCAGGTGAAGGTAACTTCATCGCCGATGCTGACAGCAGAGGCGGAGCTCTCGAGGAAGACTTGGATCACATTTTCCTGCTCTGCAAATGCGGGAGCAGTGAGAGCCAAAGTTTGAGGGGCTAAGCAGGACCTTCAAGGACAGCCTGAACGTAGCCGACGGCCGTGGTCTCGGCCACGTCCGCCTTGCAGTAGTACGTCCCTTCATCGTCCACCGAGAAATTGGGGATGCTGCAACCGCCTCCTGCTCAATTGCCATGAATCCCTTGGCCGGTAAGGAAAAACATGAGAGAGTTCTCCTCCGTCTGTCGACTCTTGCTCGGCAACTCTCCACTGTCCCGTTCCCAGCTGATCATGATGCCTCAACAGTCCTTCCTCATTCCACCACCCCTTCACTGAAGGAAGGCGTGCCAGGAATGGAGTAGATGGGGCAGATGAGCTCCAGATCGCTCCCGCTGGCCCCCTCCTGCTCGATGGGGTCTGCAATGCTTTCACGCCTTGCCTCAAGAGGGCAGGAATGAGGCCGAGCAAGCGAGCGGCAGTTAGAGGAGATAAGGATAGGTGAATGGGGGACTCTGAGGGTCCTGGGAGACGAGGACGGCGGCGGTGGCGCTGGCCAGGGTTTTGCCGGTGTCGTCGGAGGCGGTGCAGGTGTAGAGGGCCCCGTCCTCCCCCTCCAGGCCCTCCACGCTCAGCTCGGAGTTGTCGGAGCTGAGGGCGCCCTCCGGCTTCTTCGCAATCCCCGCGTCCAGGCGTTCCCAGCCCAGACTCGTGCCTTCGGCCAGGCCCCCTGGAACCGCCTCTTCGGCTAACCCTGCCTCTAGCTGTCCTCTCCCTTCTGCTGTGTTCATTCGGTTCCGTGCAAGCTTTGTCCGCCTCTGTTCGTGGGTTAGTAGGGTTATTGAAGTGGTGAGGATGAGAGGAAGAATGGTGAGTGTCAGAGCAGAAAAGGGTTGAAATGAGAAGCATGCAAGCTTGGCAGGCGGAGTGATAGAGAGAGGTTGAGGAGGGTGGCAAACCTCCGCCCTCTTCGTAGGTCTTGGAAGAGACGAGTACAGTGACGTTGAAACGTTGCAAAATGGGGCCGTCAATGTATTCGCGGAGGATGCACTGGTAGACGCCGGAGTCCCTGGGGATGAGGAAGGGGAGCTCGATGCGAGGACCGCCAAGGTAGTCGGGGATCTGGATCTCGCCAGAATAGCGGCTGAACACCCAGCTCGGTTCCAAGTCTGGCCGTCCTTAACCACACACATCCACTCACTACCTCCACCATCACCACACCACCACCATAACACCAGTCGTGCAAACTCAAAGGTGAAGCTAGTTATGGGGTAACTGAAGCAGCATTGCAGTTTCCACCACAAACAAGTAAAGAATGCTTAGAAAAAGCGTCGTGCATGACTTTTGTAGCGTTTGTGATGTCATTTATCACATTTGCTTGCTGCTTTTTTGGCCAAATGATGATAAAAAGTAACTTTTTCGAGTGCTTCTGCTGTCCTAAAATGCCATGAAAAAACCGGGAGCTTGGCAGACAAGGCTGAGGGTGTCGCCCTCCTGCAGGACGCGTATGGGCGGTCCGGAGACGCTGACCATGTTCTCCGCCGCCGGCGCCATGCTCAGCGCCACCCGCACCGTCGACACCGGCTTCCCTCCCGACCGGTCGAAGGCCTGGCACTCATACTCCCCAGCATCCCCTTCCTACACACACCTTCATCCCCTTCTATCGGTGAGTGGACTAAAGGACCTGGGCATCCTCGATGATGAGCAGACCGGGCTCAGGCTGGCTGGCGCTGTCGGGCAGCGCCGCACTGCCCGCCGCCCCGTCCTCGCCCACCCGCTTCCAGCTCAGCTCCTCCGGCAGAGGGCCTCAATCCTTCTCTCCCTCCAAACAAGAGATAGAATGCAAAGAAAGGATACCAGGAGCCATGCAGGAGATCTCCACATTGTCCCCGGCGGAGAAGGTGCGCTGCGAAGGGCCGAGTATGCGGACGGGGCGCTGGGCGTTGGGGATGACGGTGAGGGTGATGGTGCGCTCCTTGGTGATCTGTCCGTTGGAGCCGCGGCAGGTGTAGTCCCCGCTCTGGTAGGTGGTGACGGCGTTGTGGGAGACGATGGCGCCCTTGATGGTCTCCGGGCTGTAGTTGTCCGGGTTGTCCCCGCGCTCCGGCGGCCGATCCCGCAGCCACTCCTGCGTCACCTCCCCTGAGCCCGTCACGCTGCACTCCAGACGCAGAGGCGCCCCCTCCGGCAGACGCAGTTCCGTCTGCTCCGGCTCGATACGGACCAGTAGAGAAGCTGCATTGCGCTCCTAGACTGAGCTGAGGGAAAGAAGGAGGAGGATGGCCAACGCCCGATGCGAACGTAGGCGGTGTCCGTGTCCTGGCCGAGGGGATTGCGCCCGGTGCAGATGTAGGCCCCCGCGTCCGACATCTGGCACTTGCTCAGACGCAGCACACCGTTCCCTTCGTCCTCCCAAGGTCATAGGAGTATTTTGTAAGCTCCCCAATTACTCCAAGCCTACCACGACGTTGGGCGATAGTGGCTCACCATCCTCTCGACTCCAGCTCAGCTCTGGCTCCGGGTTGCCTTCGCCGAGACACCTACGGAGAGCTCCAGTCTTATTTTAGGCCATAAAGGGGTCCACAGGCAGATGGACCGGAATTCAAAGCTGTTTCCGATATCTCCGCGCCACTCCTTGGTGGGCTCTATGCGAACCTTCGGCGGTGACTGCTCTGAAAACAGGACACATTTCTACTCTTTTTCCTAGTGAATGAATAGTCTGAAAGGAAGACCGCCACCTGAACAGTTGGAGCATCTAACGGCATGCGCAACTGAGGGCTGAACAGAGCCCCATGCGTGCGGGGAACAAGATTCGCTTGTTTCAAGGAATCTGCGAACTAGCGGGCGATAGAGAAAGGGTTCCCAGATAGATAGGTAGTGAATAGAAAAGTGGAGAGAAGCAAGTGCTTGTGAACAGAAAAGCACAGGTGCAGAGGTGAGTGGATTGAAAGAATAGAGGGTATAGAAGGAGTGATAGGAGTGAGTGGATGTGTAGGAACCCTGCGCTTGTGTGAGGGTGGCAGGGGCAGAGTTGGTGCCGTATGGATTGCTGGCGGTGCAGACGAACTGGCCGAAGTCCTCCTCCTCCACCGGGTCCACCACTAGCACCCCCTCCCGCTGCTGCATCTCTCGCCTCAGCGGTCCAGCAGCCACCTGTCCTCCTCTTCCCCTTTCAGTTCAAGGGGACGGCCATGGATATAGGGCGAAGGAAGGGATATTGGGGCCGCTGATGGAATGAGCCCAACTATCAGATAGAAGGGGATAGGCAGAGAGAGGCAGGACCTTGGAGCCCCAGGTGATGGTGGGCGGGGGTTGGCCGTCGGCGGTGCAGCGGAACTCCGCGCGTCCTCCCACAGGCACTGCCTGGATGGCGGGGTCCACGCGCGGCACTGGGGCCTGCCCACCTGCACAGGACGCCCTCCCCTACTTTCCCTTCTGCGGAGACTGAAGGAGCGCATGGGACGAGCTGGAGGACAGGAAGCAGAGGGTGGAGGAAGAAGAGGGGGAGGGGGAGAAAATTGACTGAGTGACGAGGGAAGAGAGGAAGTGAGGAGATTACGAGGTCGGACGATGAGACGGGCGGTGTCGGAGGCTGTTTCAGTGGGAGTGCTGCCGGTGCACAGGTAGTCCCCGGTCTGTTGAGGAAGCTCTTAGCTGAGGAAGGAGGAAGAGAGGGGGCTTGGGAAATAGGGCACTTCAGAGTCGCGAGCATTGTGGATGGTGAGAACGCCGTTGCCGCGGTCCCGAGCGTTGGCCGGCAGCGATGGCTGGCCCACGCGCGTCCAGACCAGCAGCCCTGCCTGCAAACCGCCCTGTCCTCAAGCATCTCCTCATAACCCGCAGCCATTCCCAAACTAAAACTGAGGCTCAAGAGGGGCTAGCTAGGGAGTAGTTGGCTATGTGGAGCTCAGTAGTGGGTTAGCGCTGGGCTGGATAATGGGGGCCGAAATCACTTCCGAGTCTATTAGGGGCCGATTTCCGCGTCAATTAGCTGGTCAAGACTAAGTTTGTCACAAGCTCCCGCGTCCGCTTGGAAGCAGGTGCAAAACGCGCTTACATTGTCGGCCTGAAATCCCAGCCGGGCTTTCGTTGGCTGCTCTAAGCGAAGAGGAGGGGGCAGGAGGCGGAAATGAAAGGCTACCTCGTCGTGGAAGCCGCCGCGAGCTTCGCAGCGCCAGGTGGCCGTCTCCCCCTCCTGCAGATCCAACTGCTTCGGCGGCACGACGGCCACCACCAGCGGCTCACGTCGAAGAGGACCTGGAACAGCCCTTCCCTTCCTTTCCACCTCCTTCTTTCCCTCCTCTTCCTTCCCCTTCTTAGTCTCCCTCCGCCAGCTTCATTAGTCCAGCTGGCCAGCGCGGCATGCAGAGAGGTGAGTGGCAAATGGGAGGGGGCAGAACCTTGGCTGCTGGAGGGCAGGACGAATAGGCGAGCCTCAGCCTGTGCCTTGGCGTCCGGTGTCCAGGCAAGGCAGAGATAGAGGCCTGTATCCGCGGGGCGAAGATGTCGGAGGGTGAGCCGACCTCTGCTCAGTTCCGCCTCCGCACTCAAGGCCCGTCCATCCTCCCGCTGCCAGGACACGTCCTCCGGCTGAGCCCATCCACACCCCACTCACAGCCCATTAGTGAAGGGGAAGCGGGGGAGGATGGTTATGCTAGCTGGGGGCGGGAGAGATGGGAACCTTGGAGCCGGGCCCGTAGACGGAGCAGGTGAAAGTGACGGAGCCGCCCTGCGGCGCCACCACGTCCCTCGGCTCCGCCACCACCACGCCCAAGCCTCAGCACCGCAGGCTTATTAGTACTAAGAGGGGAGGCTGTGAGAGGGAAGCACAAGGGAGCCTGCTATCATCGCATCATGCCTTCTATTGCGCAATCAGCTTTGCTTGATTCGGAGGAGAGATGAAGGGTGGGAAAGGGTGGATGGAGGCACCCCCTAAGTGCTGGCAGCGACAATGGACGATGGAATGTGTGCTGTGTGGGTGCGGTGTGTAGTGGCTGCGGGTGTGTGCAAGCGTTCGGGGCAGACACGGATCCGCATTTATCCGCCCTCCATAACCAGACGCCAAAAGAAAAGGGGGCATAGGAACGGGAGACAAGAGTGATTGTGCGGGGATATGCAAGATGGTGATAGGTGAGGGGGTGGACTGATGATAGGGACTGGGCCAGGATCACGACTGGGCCAACTGAGAAGGCAGTATGGCTGGACGCAAGCTAGTGAAAGAAGCTGGGGGCAGGGCTGGGTTCACCGATGATGGCCAGAGAGGAAGTCACCGAAAGAAGGCACTGAGTCTGCACTGGGAGAGCACCGAGGAAGGAAGGATGGATGGGGCAGTCTGCACTGGGCTGGAAGGAAAGCTGACAGGGAAAGCGCTGGCCTATTTACATTGAGCTGCGGATAGCCAAAGCGACGGGTGATGATGCTGATATGATGCTGCTGATGAGGAGGATGGAAGCTGGCAGAAGCGGGAACAGATTGCGAGAAGGCAGATCACAACGGCTCAATGCGTACTGCGAACCAATAGAATAAGCAGAGTGTGTGTCTGGTCTTGGCTGTGGTGTGAGAGCAGGCAGTGGAGGGCGACAAGGGACAGTGAGTGAAAGCTGTGTGTATCGGACATGGGTCACAGGCAACGGCACTCTGCTCTTTCTCTCTTTGCCTCTCTGCCTTTGCGGCTATCCGATGTGTAGACGAGGACAGGAGGCAACAGAGGGGTAGGTGTGTGTGGGTGAAACGGAGGGGTGGAAGGGGACCCTCCCAGGTGGTTGGGTAGGAGGGGGGTAGGGAGGGGGGGCTCCTAGAGGGTCCGTTTGCGCGCAAATAGGCGTCTGAGCATGCGCTTGCGAGCTTTGGCGGCGGAGGCAGCGTTCTCGGGGGCATCGCCGCCGTACACAGTGTGGAGGTTGTAGTGCCTACCGATGGCGCGACACTTGGCCGCGTCCACGGGGTCCCGTGTGTAGCCGGGCGCGCACCTCAAAGCCCAATCCCTTCCTCTCCTAACCCTCCTACCCCCTAGCTTAAAGCTCACTGGTCGCAGAGGCGTCCTGTATATCCGGGCGGACAGCTTTTGCACGTCACCTGGCCCTGCTCGTCCAGGTAGCACTCCCGAGCTCCTCTGTGCATTGTGTAGGGGGTGAGGAGGAGAAAGCTAGGGAGAAAGAAGATGAAGTAACGGGCAGGGGCAAAGTTTGCAGTCGAAGGGAGTGCCGCGGGTGGCGTCGCCGTAGTAGCCGGCCTTGCAGCGCTCGCAGTTGACGCCCTCCGTGTTGTGCTCGCAGAAGAGGCAGCGGGAGGAGGAGTCGCAGCCGCGAGGGCTGTGGTTGTAGCACTGGCACGGCGCCCGCGTTCCTACCGCCCGACAGTCGTACGGCGTCCCACGAGTTGCATCGCCCTGTGAGGTTTGGGTGGGATGTGAGACGGGAAGTGGGTAGATGGAAGAGAGGTACCTCATAGCCGGGCTTGCAGCGCTCGCAGTTGTCGCCCTCGGTGTTGTGCTGGCAGTTGAGGCAGTAGCCGTACTCCAGGTCGCACTCCTCCGCGTGTCCGTAGCACTGGCACTTCTCGCAGAGGCCCAGGTAGAGGCCGCCGCCGGAGCGGGCGTAGCCGGCCGCGCAGTCCTCGCAGGAGGTCCCCATGTAGCCCGGCGGGCACTGGCACTCCTCCACCGCGAACGCGATCTCCTGCTGCGTATCCGTGGGGATGGCGTAGTCCATGATCACCTCCTCCAGCGAGGACGAGCTCATGCTGTCCCTGAGTTTTCAGCCTCCTCAATCCCAGCTTCAGAAGAGAGACTGAAAAGGAGGAACCTGTAGGAGAGTTTGATGAGGACCTCCTTGAGGTCGGATAGGGTCATGAGCAGATGCTCTCGGGTGGAAGACTGTCCATCCTCGCGCTCCCAGCGGTCCTCGTAGAAGTAGACTTCGATGCGGTTCTCGGCGTCGGCGCGCAGCTCTCCGCGGTGTCGGTAGAGCAGGGTGATGTCATTGCCGCGGAGCACCACATCGGGGTCCCGGGTGGCGCCGCCCTGGCCGGAGAAGCGGAAGCGGAAGGTGAGTTTCCCGCCATAGCTGGTCACCTTGTCGTCCAGGAACTGCTGCGGCAGCTCCCAGTAGAGGGCCCGCCCGCCGGCCTCCGAGAAGTCGTTGAAGAGGAGGGCGTTGCGCTCAGCTCGAGGCTCGGCGCGAGGTCGCAGGGGGTTGAAGGGCTCGAAGGAGCGGACGCGGAGGCCGCCGGGGGAGGAGCTGAAAGCGATGCGCTCCTGGGCCCGGTAGAGGCGGGAGGAGGAGCACTGGCGCGTCACACCGGAGCAGAAGCACTGGATGCAGCCCTGTGGGTTGCGCTCGTTGAGCCAGAAGCTGTGCGCCACGCACTGGTCGCAGAGCGGCCCGGTGGTGTAGGCCTTGCACTGGCAGCGTCCGGTGCGGGGGTCGGGGTTGGGGGAGAGGGAGCCGGCGGGGTTGCACTGGGCAGAGGGTCGGACGGGGACGCAGGTGCCGAGGTAGAGGCCGCCGCCGGAGCGCTCGTAGCCGGGGGCGCAGTCCTCGCAGGAGAGGCCGACGTAGCCCTGGGGGCAGCGGCAGTCCTCGACGGCCCAGGCGCGGCCCTGCTGGGTGTCGCGGGGGACGGCGATGTCCATGGAGACCTCGCCGAGGCTGGTGGAGGCGTGGCCGCCGTTGTGGGTGGCGCGGATGAGGAAGGACTCCAGGTCGGCCAGCACCATGAGGAGGTGCTCCCGGGTGGCGGGCTGGCCGTCGAAGCGCGTCCAGGAGTTCTCGTACATGGAGATCTCGATGGTGTGGACGGCGTCCTGGGCGTACTCCTTGCGCGGATCGATGCGGTGGTGTAGTTCGATGTCGTTGCCCTTGAGGACGACGATGGAGTCTCGGTTCCAGTTGCGGTCGCCGCCGGTGAACTTGAAGGAGAAGCGGATGACGCCGCCGTAGGCCGTCACGCGGTCCCCCAGGATGGAGGGGAGGATGCGCCAGTACTTCGTCTCCGGATGCCCGTCCGTGTTCGTGATGAAGCCCCGGGTGGCCCAGTTGAGGTTGGGGTTGAGCAGGGGCCGCGTCTCCGTGACATCCACAAGGATGGAGTCTCCAGACAGCTGGCTCTGGCCAGTCCAGGCGACGCGCTCCTGGGAGCGGAAGTAGGTGGAGGAGGCGCAGCCCTGCTGAACGCCCATGCCGAAGCAGGGGATGCAGCCGTTGGGGTTGGCGGGGTCCAGGTAGAAGGCGCCGGCCTTGCAGCGGTCGCAGAAGGGGCCCTCCACGTAGCGCTTGCACTCGCAGCTGCCATCGGGCAGGGTGCGCAGGGTGCCGGCGGGGTTGCACCGGCTCTCCGCCTGGACGGAGACGATGCAGTCGGGGACGGCCAGGACGCGGCCCTTGATGTTGATGGCCTCGCAGGTGTAGGCGCCGCTGTCCGATGTCACCGCGTCGCGGATCGTCAGCGTCCCCAGGCCGTCCACGGAGCTCTGTGTGCAGCGCGGCTCCGGACACACCTGCAGTATTACTTACTTCTTCTAGCCTCCACTCCATCCCTATCTAGGCACCTTGCCCCAGTTGAGGCGCCAGTTGATGTAGGGCGTGGGCATGCCGACGGCGCGGCACTTGAGGATGATGGTCTCGCCCAGGCGGACGTCCTTGCGCGGCGGCGGCGGCTCGATCACATTCGGCGGCACTGAAGCAGGACTCCTAGAGGGGGGCAAGGAAGGTGGGAGGAAGGAGACCGCAGCCGATCTCGTCAGAGCCGTCGAAGCAGTCGTTCTGGCCGTCGCATTGGAAGGCGGCCGGGATGCACTGATCCCGACCAGAGCACTTGAACTCTTTCGGGCCACAGGTGGCGCCCGGGGCTCGCGTGCCTGCAAGGACCCCTCTCCAACCCTCACCAAATCATGCACCCATCGAAACAGACACCTAGCCACCAAGACCTCACCTAATCAACCTGATAACTGTGATAGGCCACATTCTGCCGCCCTAAGCCTCCTCTTCCACCCAAGAATGCATGCCAATGGATGGCGGTGCACTGATGCTTAATGAGGTGCTCAATTGCGGAACGCTCGCCTGCTGATGCAAGAATCAAAAGCGTGAAACGTTGAAAGTGTAAAGAAATGAAAGTAAAATAAAGAAAACCGCAGTTCTCCTCGTCAGATCCGTCGCCGCAGTCGTCGTCGCCGTCGCAGAGCCACATCTTCTGCACACAGCGCCTGTTGCGGCACTGGTGCTCGTTAGGCTCGCAGGGAGCTGGGGCGGCTGCAATCCAGCTTATCCTCTCCATCACCCTTTCCCCTCACATCCAGTCCAGCCCACTCTACATGCCCAACACTCGGCGTGCCTGCAACTCCGGTCAGCAAACTCTGACTCCGGCAAACTCTGAGTCCCAACTCTGAGTCATTGGATGATGAGCCCCCAGAAAAGGATGAGCGGAGGAGCTAACGGCAGTTGGCCTCGTCGGAGCGGTCGCGGCAGTCGTACTCCCCGTCGCACTTGTAGGAGAGCTTGACGCACTCCCCGTTGGCGCAGGTCGTCTCGTCCGACTGACAGGGACCCGCCCGCTGCGCCACTGGACTCACTGCCAACGTCAACAACCCTCCTTCCCTCCTGCCCCCCAACTCACTCAATCCCCCCAGCCCCCACTCTAAACCCCACACATACTACGAGTTAGTGCCTACAGCTATCACCTACAGGGCAAGGTTTCAGTGCCAGAGAGCATCCTACTGCCCCCGCTACGAAAGCCAAAGGGGTGGTATGTTATTGGGGAAAAGGCAGACTAAATCAGACATGCTGGTGAGTGAAGATGAGGAATTAAATGAAAGAAGGCAAGGAGTAACCAGGCTGAACGTCCAGACGAACGCGGACCTCCGCGGCGGCGCCGTTCTGCCCGGTGGCGATGCAGACGTACTCACCGCCGTCGCTGGCTCGCAGACCTCGGATCGTCAGACGACCGCCTGCTTCCTCGCGAGCGTTCGCCGGCAGAGCACTCCCCATACGACTCCATTGCACCTGCACAGCTTCCTCTCGTCTTCTCTGGCCTTGAGGAGGAGGAGAGGAAAGGGAACCGTGGAGGGCTCACTACTGCGACAAGTGAAAGCGGCGTCGGAGCCTTCGCGAAGCGTCTGATACTCCGGCTCTACGCTGATCTGAGGCGCTCCTCAAAAGATATACTATTTAGAGATTGTAAACTCATTATCAGCAGCAAGCATTAGGCATTTTGAATCAACAATCGAGTAATCAACAATTTGAATTCATCAATTGTTCTTGGATTGCATTGAAACAGATATGTAAACTTGAACTTTATACTTTAAGCTTCAGACTGATAGAATGCAGCGCTAAATGGTAATTTACTAAATGGTAAATGGTGCAATTGCAATTGACAAGGGATGAACATTGATGAAGATGACCAATTGCTCAACGGGTCAGAAAAGGATATCAAAGTTCTATTAGGCACTAATTTTAGATACTTAATATTCATTATTTGAGTAGTTGTCCGTCTCTTTCCAAAAACAAAACAAAATCCTCAAATATCACATGTCGATAAGGTAAATGGTTGTACATGACTCATGTTACACGAGGCTTCACAAAACCCCCCAACATTTAATATTTTTATTTTTGTCTTATTTGTCTGTAATTTTTCTACTGCGGAAAGATCGAATTAATTTTAAAATCTGCAAAGCGAAACATTAAAGGAAAATGATGGCATTCTTAGCGGGGACTTTCTTTCTTTTCGAGTTTGAGCACCATACCATCCAATTATGACCATTTTTAAAACAATATGCAAATACTTTAAAACCATTTTTTGAATGCCAGATATGAGTGCATAATTGATGAATATTTCCCAAGAATTTGCCCGAAATTGAACCATAATTATGTGTTTTTATTCAGCGATTTATATTGCCCTCCCCGACAGCAAGACAACTAAAAAAGACAGTAAAACCGGTAAAAAAGGCGAATCTTATGCGTCATTTCAGTATTTTTGCTCAGAAAAGCACTTTCCCGCTATTCCGAAATTTTTAGTATTTGAGTGGGTAATTCTATTTGCATACAAGTCGAAATTGGTCTTCAGCAAAATGGGCATATGTGAAAAGCTTTTTTACAGAAAAAGTATCAGTTCTAATAAGATATATTTTTCACATTTTATTTTCATACTTCATTAAAGGTTGGCTGACTCGGTTAAAAAGTTGCAATTATTTTATGCCAGCACAATCACCATTCACCCCAATGAAGCCCAATTGAAAAAGGGTCCCAATCAAACAGATGAGGAAGAATACGAAAGCAATCGGCAGTAGAAAAGTTCCCCGCTAGCATAAGTTGTGCATAACCCCTGGAAGGAGCGGTGAGAAAGTGATAAGGCAAGCAAGGAGGCTGGGCGATTGGCAATGTAAGCGGCCACCAAATCCTACCAGGCTCGTAGTAATTCGGCAGCCCTGCCCAGGGCGGACGATACGCACCCGCTACAATGTCCCTCTCCTCTGACATATTCACCCAATCCCCACCTCCCTCTTCTGCTCTCTCAGCCCCAAGCCAGGAGGGATAGAAGGAGGACTGACCAGGTGGTAGGTTGTGCCAGGAGTAGGCGCCCTGGAGGCGGCGCACACTGCCCTCGGCGTAGTTGGAGTCCAGTCGGGCGGCGACCAGGCAGGCCCCGCCCGCCAACAGAACCCACAGCATCCTATCGCCCGCCCCCTCTCTTGCCTCTCTTCTCGCCTCACTCCCTTTCACACCGCCGCCCACGCCTCTCCTTCAGCTTTCCCTGTCTTTGCCGCCAAGAAGCAGCCAGCCTACTTCTAACGACAATCGCGGCCTGGAGAGGATAGCGGAGGCTGGGGAGAGAGGAAATCAGGGCCCCCCTCCAGTCTTTCTGGCCCTCTTCCTAAGCCTGCTGCTGGGGCTCCCAAAGGGCAAATTACGACTCTGTCAGAGGGCGAAAAGCCAGAGAGAGCAAGGCTGGGTGCGGGGAGTTTGCGAAAACATCCTCCCAGAGCGCCTTCCCAGGCTGTAGGCGGACATGAGCACAAAAGGGACAGGCCAAAATGCAACTTTGTGTGCAAGCAAAGAAGAGGGGACATGGGCCCTGATATCAGCGCATTCCACGCACTTCTCGCGCGCGGCCTTGTAGCCGGCCGCTTATGACTCGCCCCGCGCTTGAATGGAGAGCTTGGGCAAATGAGGCGGGGAGGAGGAGGCCGTAAAGATTCCGACTGGCAGACCAAAGGCGCAATGGGTGGGAGTGGCAAAGGCAGGCAGTCGTAAAGGGGCCTGAAAGCCGGTGTTATATGGAGCAGTTGCTGCGTCTGTCAGCGCCCTCTCTGCTCTCCAAGACGTCCAAACCGGGCTACCCCACCAACCCCGCCACCCCAGACCCCCCCCAGTCTCACCTGCCCCTTCACCTTCCTCCCCCCTACACCCACCACCACGGCACTGTCGCCTATCACTCCACCACCTCCGCCCACTTATCAAACCACGCCCCCCCGTCCCACGTCCCAGCCGACCCCGCAAAAAATACCAGCGCGATAGCGTGCAGACGGGTTGGGAAGACGGGAAAGGATATGGGGAAGGACATTTGTGGAGAGAGGATTGGAGGTGGTGGTGGGTAGGAGGGCTGGAGGGCGCACTTTGCATTTGTCCAGGGTTCAGGGGGCGCCGTTTTGCTCTCCAGCGCCTGAGGAGGTGAGGAGGCGGCTGCAAGCTCTTCCCTCTCCTACCCACCCGCCCTTCCCCCGGCAAATATGTGCTCAGAGCGTGGGGGCGGGGGAAGGAGGAGGGCCTGCGGGGTGGAGGGCAAAAAGTGAAGAGGGTGAGGAGGAGGAGAGAATGGAGTCGGGAAGAGTCTCAGGGGCCGAAGAGGAGGCCAGAGCGGAGGTGCGGAAATGAGTCCGGCTAGCCTCGCTTTTTAGTCCTCCAGCCACAACTGGCGGGTGTGTTGCTGGAGGGAGCTGGAGGGGAGAGCTGAGTCAGTGTGAAAGGACGCGCAGTGTGGGCTGGGCAGTAGTAGGGAGCCTTTTATCTCCCACCCAACAGCCCTCCACTTACAAAGAGGCCTTGAAACTGAGCGAAGCGCATGCAAATGCGGGCCGCCCCCTTTGCAAAGTAGGTGAGAAGATGGGCTGGGCGAATTCCGGAGGGCAACGGCCTTGCTGCCTCACCTGGGCTGGCCCTGCGTGTGGCCCAGGGGAAACAGTAGGCCTGAGCAGCCCGGCAGGTTGATAAGGCAGGCAAAACTTTGCCAGTTGCAGGGGCTGGGCAAAATCAACAGAAACGGCCTCACCCCGTCCTAACTGGCCCAGCCTCTTTTTGCCGCCCCCCGCCCCCTCTAAACACCTATCACGTTTCGCCCACACCAAAACCGCCAGCCGAACAACTGAGAAGCGGATGCAAAAAGACGGCAAGCTTGACGAAGCCTGTTCCAAAGCACGTCAGGAAAAAAAGAAAGAAGGTATAAAAGCTGAGGAGACTAAGGACGGTGGAGACAAAGCAGCAGGCTAGTGGCAGACGCTATTTAGCCAGAGTGGGTACGGAACCGCGAAGGAACAAGTGCGAACAGGCGCGGAGAAAACTGGGCTTCTCCTCCTCTGCCCCCCCTCGCCTATTCCCGCGACATCCCCCTCCAGCCAACTTCCTCCAACCTCCTCCCGTCCCCCATTACCCAGCCCTTCCCCTCCGCTCCCTTCCTCCTCCACCAGCTGGGAGGCTGTGGAAAACAATGGGCGGGAGAAGGATGAGGGGAGGCAGGTCGGGGCGAGGGAGGAGGGGGTAGGCAGAGAGTGTGAAGAGTCCTCTGAGAGATGACTAAGGGCGCCTCAGGACATTTTAGCCCCCAGAGAGGCACCCTGCGGCACCATTTCTCAACCTCCCCCACGCCACAAGCTGCCCCGCTCCCACCTCGCCAGGGACTGCGGCATTTGCGGACCGGGTCAACAAGCCCCTAAGCCCCTGAATCACTCCCCTCCTCCACATCTGAGCTTGAAGGCTGGCTTAGGCCGGCTTTGTTGCGAAAACATCGCCACCTTCTGGCCTGCCCTTTCAGCTGGGTGGCAGAGATAGAGGGCGAAGGAGGAGGAGGACTATATGTATAGGGCCGTGAACTAATGAAAGTGGAAGTGGTAGTACAGTTGATGTCTGCATCGCGCGGGCCTCTCTCCCGCAACTGCTCCTCTATTAGGGGGATATCACGTCGCTCCCCTCCGCCAAACCTCCCAGCACCCTCCTCAATCGCCCTCCTCTACCCAGCCACACCTACTACAAATTGCCGTCATTATGCCTTCCCTCCCACTTGCCATCAGCCCAGCAGCCTATAGCAGTGCCGGGAAGGAGAGGCTAGGCCAGCCTACCTCCCCTGCCCCCATTCTCACCTGCTTTCTCCTCCCCCCTTCACTCCCTGCCGTTGGAAGTGCGCGGAGTTGAAGAGGGCGCTGGAGAAAAGAGAGGAAGAGTGGGGCTGATGATTGATGACAGGCGAGGCTGCCTACATTCCCCCTCACCGCCTGTCATACACACCGCCCACTGCACACATTCCCACACCCAGCTTATGCGCTCGGCATTCCTTTGCAACACACTCACTCATCACCGCCACCTAGTAGCCCCTGACAGGGATGGGAACACCAACTCTGTCCTGATGGGCGCGCTGGAGGCGGTTGGGCAGGGCAGCCGGCCTCGTCGCTCCCATCGGCACAGTCTCGCCCTCCGTCGCAGCGTCGCCGAGAGTCCACGCACCGTCGCCCGTCGCACCTCAAATTCAACCACACCTCCAACTCAACACTTCATAAAGTCATTATTAGAAGAAGAAGAAATTGTATGTCAGTTTTCTTTATGCGGGCAAAGGGGTGTCGATTTTCGGTGTCGATATTTGAACTGCCAAATAATGAAAAAGGCTGATGGTAAAAAAACTTGGCAGTGAAAAAGAAACTAAAAAAAGAGGTTTAATGAAAAATAAAAATGATTCAATTTAAGAGAACTTTTGTAAGACTTTTGAAAAAGGATAACTTAAAATTTTTACCCTTTTATATTTATTATAAAAGGTAGACAAATTTGGTGGAGTAAAAGAATGTCAAAACGCAAAATTCAATTTTTGGCGAATTCTTGAAACTTGAAAAACGGTTAAACCAAGTTTAAAAAAACCTGAATTTTCAAAAAATGGGTCTTGTCTGCCGTGATTGAAATTTTTATTTCGAAATTATAAATTTTAAAAAAATCTTGAAAATTGAAAAAAAGCTTTTTTGAAAATAAATAACTTTTGAAAAGAACATTTTGTCCGCCCCCTTGACCAGACATTTGACCTTCTCACAAAAGCTCTCTTAATGTTAACAATCAACTTTATTTCCTAGAATTTTGGTGTCCTCTGTAAACTCTCTCTGCTGGGCCAATATTTTTGAAAGAAATCAGGGTTAAAGGCAAAGAGTGAAAAGAGGTACAGGAATTGGTCAGGCTGGCAGGAAAATGGAGCAGGCTGCGGTGCTGGTTGCGGCCGGCGGCAGTCTGCCTCGTCGCTGGAGTCTCTGCAGTCCGCCCGCCCGTCGCAGCGCCGCCGTACGTCCACGCACTGCCCATCTGACACCCTTCACCCTTTCCCCAGCCCTTCCAGATCAGACAAAAAAGGAAGACCATCGCGGCACTGGAACTCCAGACGCGGGTCACAGCTGGTCTTCACCCGGCTCTCCCGCTCCTCCGTGGACGACGTCTCCACTTGGATGAAGTAGCCTGGCAAAACTCACCTCCTCCTACACTCTACTTCCTCCCCTTGCGTCGGTGGGCCAAGGTCTGGGGTGGGAGGTGTGGAGGGAGAAGAAGTGTGTAGGTGAAAAGGTAGGGCCAACTGCAAGTGGTCTCGTCGCTGCCGTCGCGACAGTCGTAGGCTCGGTTGCAGCGCAGAGCTTCGGCGATGCACTGGTCCCCGCTGGCGCAGCCGAACTGGCCCGCCTCGCACCGCACCTGACCCACGCCCGCCGACGTCGCCTCCGCAATCACCGTCGTCCGCCGCTCCTCTGAACCAGCCAACACAACACCTCACGCCACAACTCACCAGGACAATTGGTGCTGAGGACAATACGCTCTTCATGCCAGTGCGGGACTCTACTCCAGCTGTTTGGTGGGAGGAGAGAGGAAATGGAAAATGGAGGTAATTGGAATAGGTATCGAACGGAAGTCGCAGGCAAGCTCGTCGGAGGCATCGCGACAGTCGTAGTGGCGGTTGCAGCGGGCAGCGGCCGGGATGCACTCCTCCCCACTGGCGCAGGCCCACTCCTCGGCTGGGTCGCAGCGCGCCACTGCGGCTTCTAAGGGAGCAGTCATGAGACTTGTCTGGGGGGAGGGAGGAGAAGGAGACCAGGTGGAGGACAGCCTCGCTCGTCCGCCTCGTCGGCGCAGTCTCGTCGTCCGTCGCAGCGTCGAGCTTCCTCCACACACCGCCGGCCCCCGTCGCAGGCAAACTGGCCCGCCTCGCATAGCCTCGGCCCTGCGCCCATTCTTGCCTTTCTCTTCTATACGGAAGCAATTAAAAAAAGTATTCTCTTTTACACCTCCATTCAACTACCGGGACCAAAAACGTTAATCCGTGTATTGGCTGGCCAAAACAAGTTTTCACGAACACTGTATTTGATAAGTGGTAGGCAGGGAAGCAGTATGAGCAGACTGAAAGGAGGGTGGATGAGAGGGGTTAGAAGGAGGAAGCGACTGTGAGTGGTGGCTGTGGTTTGGGTGCAGCCTTCCTCGTCACGAGCATCGGGGCACTGGGAGACCCCGTCGCAGCGCTGATGAGGAGAGAAGCAGGAAGTTCCGTCGCCGCACGCCAAATCCCCCTCCGAGCACACCGCACGCGTTGTCGTGTACACTGCACACTTGTTATCTATGCCAGTAGGACTGAAGTCATGCAAAGCTATTTTTTGAGATTTTTTAAATGTTTTTATTATTTTTTTGCGTAATTCAATCTGTTTGAGTGTTTCTGGTATAAGGGGCATAGAACTTTGGATAAGCGGGAGAGAGAGTGCCAAAGCGCAAGGGGCAAGGGCAAATGTGGCCTCTAAATGCGGTCTGCAGACAAGCGGGTGCCTGGCTGGTCTGGACCTGTGACAAAGAAGGGGAGTGGCCTTGGCGCTGTCGCCTAGTGCCCACCTCCGACTTACCTACACACCCTCCCTGCCCACACTTTCCTCCAAACCTCACCTCACCTCCAAGGCTCCTCCGGCATGGCTCAATCATCTACTTTGCTAGATCCGCAGGCAAACTCTCATTCACCTAACGGTTGTGGACTCATTGTGTTTTCAGTTTTTGGGCAATGCTGTGGGATATTTGCAGGCTCGGAAAAGGGACTGGATGCAGAAAAATTGGGCGACCATGCCAACAGAAGCAGAAAACCCCTTTTTGAATACCCTGCTCTCCCTAAGTGAGTGTGAACATCTAAGGACAGGCTAACTGAATCGATTTCAGCCTGGAGATTGGGCTCTACTTTGGCGTTCTAACCAGTCTGCTGGTGTTTATGGCCTATCGTGTTTATGAAGCCAGCATATCCTACAACCACGACGTACATCATGCTAGTGTGGATTGGGAAATTGCTGAATGGTGCCTATTTGAAGGAGAGACGAGGACTTGGAAGGCTGCAGGCCTCAAGTCTCCCGCTCCTCGGACCTTGGCCAAAAGATGTGAGCAACTGGGAGTGGCTCCATTTTCTGCCCTACCTCAGCAAGGTTTCCAACCTCAATCATTCTGCCTCAATAGCCTCCTCATGACAAGGAAGCATTGGCAGATGCTTCCTATTTACATCGGTCATGTGATCTCCTTCAACGTCTTCGGCTACTATCTAGCAGATAGACATCGATGGTTATGGGAGGCTTTACGGTTCGCCTACACACTGCTGGCCATGTCCCTGGTCGCCTCGTTCCTTTTCCCCTTCCTCATCCATTTATGCCCATCAATACCTCCACTATTTCAGCCTCCGAACAATGGCCTACGCATTACTTGTGGGTCTGCTTCTCTACAGCGCTGCGAGAATTTCAAAAAGAATGCTCTTCGTCTGGCTCCTGGCCGCCCCACTACTCGGCCTCACATTTGGTCGTTCTTTTCGCCTACTCCCTCTCCTTTATGGATCACTGATGAGTAATTGAAGAGAAGATGTCATGGATAACGGGCACTAATGAGAGTTTTGTGCCGCTCTTGTACATCAGCTACAAATTCCTGGCCTACATCGGCTTCTGCAACGAGCTTTGCTCTGCTGGTCCCAAGCACGCCTCGTACTGGGGAGGCCTCTGGGATATGCTTGTCTTCGCCCACTACCTCCCCTACTCACAAAGCCTCATCGTCACCTACGCTGTTGGCTCCCCTCCTCCCCAATCTACCCCAATCACTTCAGGCTACCCTTTTGGTCCAGGACTACAAGGTGCAAATGGAGCATAGGCAAGCGAAGATGCGCAACTGGTCCGGCATCCTTTGCCTGGCTGCGCGTCTGGTGCTCTGGACGGCGGTGGCTGAGTTGGCCATACATTTGTTCCACTTCGAGTACCTCCTCCTCGACTACTCCTTCCTCAAGTCCACCTCTCTCAGTTCCCTTCCCTCCTTCACACCTCAAAAGCCTCACTCACTGCACCCACTGCCCTCAAGCCACCTTCTGCTCCCTGGGCTACATGGCCGGCCAGTTCTTCCACCTGAAGTACGTGGTGATCTTCGGCCTGCCCCGCCTCTTTGCCCTGATGGACGGCCTGGAGCCTCCAGCGGGGCCCATCTGCGTCCCTCGCCTCTCCCTCTACTCACACATGTGGCGCTCCTTCGACCGCGGCCTCTATCAGTTCCCCTGCCCCTTCTCTACCTTTCACCCCTCAGCTCAAGGAACGATTGAGCTTCTTCAAACAGTGCATCTTCAAGCCCATTTGCGCCCCGTCCTTCTCCCTCCCTAGGAAGATTATCGGCATGCTTACCAGCTTTGCGTTCTACTCTTCTTTGCTGAGCTCAGGAGCTTAAGGCTAAATATGAAGAAAATTAAAGATTTGTGCTTTTGTGGCACGGAATATACCACAACTACATTTGGTGGATCTTGCTCAACATTGGGGAGCTGACGGTTGAGCAAGTGGCCAAGGGGATCTACTCACTTCAGCCTGTTCGCTCATTCAGGTTTTCCTATTTGACCCTCACCTAGAAGTGCAAGCATGGAGGTGTAATATAATGGAGGGAAAACTCGTTATTATCGGGAGGGGGGCTGCTAGGCAAAACTCAAAAAGTTATAACACAGGGGGTCGAAAGTGACCTTTTGTTAACGGCTGCTGTGGGGTGTAGGCAGCACATAGGAAGACGTTCTTGGGCTTAAAAAAATGCAAAGGAATAGAGTTATACAGCTGTCAAATCCGTTTTGAAAAAAAGAGCCCTGTGAATAGCTATAGTTCAAAATGTGGCCTGGCATTAAATATTACGATTTCAGTTGCATTGATGTCTACCCATGTATCTGAGGTTTCTTTAACATATGTGACTTAGGTGACTTTGCTCACAATAAAACAGGGTAGCGGTCTACTCAGTTATCTGCTGTTTCATATTGAAGGTTTGATAGCAATACTTCTATACTAAAGTATGCTTGAGTTTTGCCTTTAGCCTTATAACGTGTGGGTATAGGGGAGTTTTCCCTCCATTATATCCACCTCCGTGGTGCAAGCAAGAGCGAAATGCGGATATAGGGAACGGCATATGAGTGACCGAAATTTCCGCCGACTTATTGCGGCCTTCTGGCTTCTACCTTTTTCATTCAGCTTCTACGCTACCTACTATTTTCTCACAGGTTACGCCATTTCTCATAAAGTTGTAAAATTTTGATAAAGGAGTACTTATGTAAAAAGTTTAATATTAGTTTATTGTCAAATTCCTCTATTCCACTTTCCTATCTTCTAAACACAACTTTCCTATCTTCAAACTAAAATTTGGCAAAACCCATGAGAAGGCCTTTTTATCTCATTGAACATGGCGAAATGATTATAACAGGAAGCTGGGTGACTAGCCTAATGATACAGCGGATGTTATGGGAAAACGCATGGCCCTGGACTCGCTACTATCAATGCCTCTGGTTCTTCTCCTACTGCCATGCTCAGTGCTGCATGGAGTGCGACCGTCGAATCGCCATTGCTCAAACAACCAAACTCAAATCCGCATGACCTCCTCATTTTTCCTATCCCCTCTTACTGCTTTACCCCGCTATCATTGCTTCAACACTGCCCGCCCTTCCAACTCTAAGAGTAGCAAGCATTAATAGAACTGGGACAAGCTTGGTTAGACACGGCATAGGCGTAAAAGGGGAAGAGAAAGCGATAGAAGTAGAAGCAGACCACAGCCGACTTCGTCGCTGGCATCCTGGCAGTCGTAGTTGCCGTCACACTGACGCTGGGCAGGGACGCAGCTGCCGTCTCCGCACTCCCACTCCCCGCGCACCGAACACCGCTCCCCCGCCAAATCTATACGCCTCGCCAGCTCTAGCTGAGGGGAGCTCTTCTAGGCTACGAGCTGAGAGTGGGGGGTAGAAGGAGGGTAGTTGGATAGGAAGCAAAAGGGGTAGAAGCAGACCAGAGCAGCAGAGCATGTCGCGGCAGAGAGTGGCCGGCGGGCAGACGGCGGAGTTCCAGCAGTACATGCCGCCGTAGATGCTGGCCACCGGACGACTCCCGTCCCAACACCGCGGCACAGGCGGGCCTGCAGAGGATAGCAGGGGAAGGAGGGGAAGGGAAGGGAGAGGCACCCGGATTATTACTTCTACTAGCCTACTTACATTCCCAACACGAGCAGTACACGGCAGCAACAATGAGTGATCAAACGAGCCAAGCCTTGCGTGCAAGCAGTGAGCGGGATCTAACGAGGAGTGGAAGGGGCAGAAGTGGTGCTGGGTGTGGTGGTGATGGTGGTGGAGGGCGTGGTGGAGGAGGGAAGAGTGGATGGAGGGCAGTCTTGCTCATCGCTGGCATCCTCGCAGTCGGGGTTCCCGTTGCAGCGGGCGGCGAGGGAGACGCAGCGCCGACTCTCCTCGCACTCGAAGCCGCCGCGCTCAGCGCAGCCTGCAGGCAGACACTGACAGCAGGCCGAAGCCCTCTCTCTAAACACCAGGCGACAGCAACTCACAGAGAAGGCAACAGAGAAGGCGGCCAACTAAAAGACAGAGAGAGGCAAGCTGCGGCCAGACACTACGAGGTGTGCAGAAGCAATGGATGCGAGGAAGGAGGAGGATGGATTGCAAGAGAGGCACAAACTGGGAGTGCGATGAGGTTGGGGCGGGTGCTGCTGGCAGTGCGTCTCGTCTGAGGCGTCGGCGCACTGGCGCCTGCCGTCGCAGTGGGCGGCGATGGGGATGCACTGGCTGTTCGCGCACTGCCACTCGTCCGCCGCACAGGCCACCGTCACCCCCGCACTGCGCTGCTCCTTCAGGGGGAATGGATGAGAGTAGGTGTAGAGGATGAGAGGAGGGGATGTGGGTGCAGACCTCAGGAGCGGAGGTGAATCCTGTACAGGAGGCCTCATCGTCCTGGCCTGGGCAGTCCCCGCGTCCGTCGCACCAGCGCCCCTCATCCAGGCAGTGTCCGGAGGCGCACTCGTAGAAGCCGGCTGCACAGCGCCCCTGTCGCCCGCTGCTTCTGCACACAGGCCACCTTCAGTGCCAAGAGAGACAAGAGGGTGGAAAGGGGAACGCGGTGGGTGGCGGTGGCTGGTCTGAGACGGGGAGGGTGCGGCGGTGTCGCTCCTCCTCCTCCCGTCGCCGCTGCTCCTCCTCACGACGCCGGAACTCCTCGTCCCGTCGCCGCCGCTCCTCCTCGGTGGCCTTCCGGGCAGCCTCCTCTGCTGCCCGCGGGTCTGGCCGCGTCCGTGGACCGCTCACTCGAACCTCCGCCTGGCATTCTCACCTCTAACCAAAAGGGAACGGAGGGGGAATGAATAGGGCACCTCAGCAGTGAGCTTGCGATGTTGCAGGTCCACCCAGAGCTGGTACTCGCCGGCATCCTCCGGCTGCATGTCGCGGATGAGGAGGGAATAGCTGTCCCCGTCTGCCTCAGCGGAGATACGGCCGTGGGGGTCGGGGACGACGACGGCGCGGCCGATGGCGATGATGTGGTCGGGGGCCCGGACCCAGAGCACCGTGCCTCGGCCCAGATGGCGCACTGTGGCCGACAAACTGAGGGCCTGGCCGGAGCGCAGCGTCTGGTCCTCCGTCACTCGCTCTATCACCGGCTCCTGCCCGCACTTGGCTGCAAGCTTGTTCTTTGGAGGCTTGGATGAGAGGGAGGGAATGAATGGAGGACCCCAGTCGTTGGCCTCATCGGAGCCGTCGGGGCAGTGCGGGGCCCCGTCGCACTGACGTCGGCTGTCCACGCAGGCCCCGTCCCGGCAGGTGAACTCGTACTCCGCACAGCCCAGCCCTCCGGAAGACAGCTGGCCAGCTGCACAGAGGGGGGAGGTGGATGGTAGAGAGGAAATGGGAGGAGTGGATGGACCGGCGGGTCGATGAGGGCGATAAGTGGTGCGGTGGCGGACTGCGGGGGTGCTGCGGAGTTTCTTGTGCCGACGATGGTGCTGCTTGCTGGTCTTTGGCTTGTGGGTGGTCGTCTTGGGCCTGGGTGTGGTGGTAACTGAAGTTGTGGAAGGCTCATCTTCCTCTAGGTAATCCTCCTCCAGTGAGATGTCCTCCTCCTGGGGCTCTTCCCAGTCGTCTCCGTTGGAGGGACTGACGAGGCCTAGGGTGAGGTTGTGTTTGGAGGATGGGTTTGGCAAAAGGAGGCTAAAGGAGGTACTTTTGACGGGGCGGAAGGAGAATCCTTGGAGGGAGAGGCGCCACTTCTTCGTTAGCAGGGCGCTCTCAGCCGCGTTTTCCAGCACCCGTCGAATAGTTTTCTTTCAATTTTGGTTTTATTGATAATTGAAAATGCTGGACAAATGGAAGGGAAATACTCGATCGTCGTAGTCGTAAGTTCCGACGTCCAGATGGACGATGGTTCCGTCGCCATCCTCATTTTTCCTGCAATGCGGGGAGGATGGGAAATAGAGGACGGCTAAAGAAAAGGTAGAAGGTGAACTGAAAGCGAATGATGGTAATGAACTGTTCCCCGGGAGTGTCCAGGAAGAGCTCCTCCAACGAGATTGCCAGCGCATCCGCTGTGTCCCTGCATTACTTCCACTTTTTCAAAGACATGTTTCCCTTTTTCATTCAACCTGAATTGAGGACTCCTCGGGTCATCGAAGGCCTCATTGTAGGCTAGGTTGGAGAAGTTCAACGTCGCTCGATAATAGGCTGCATTTTTAATCGATTTTTCATGTGAGCCAGAGAAACTAAGAGAAGATTTGAAAATTTTAAGTGTGATGGAAAAGAAGAGAACCAGTAATGGCTAGATAGGCAACTGTGGTAGTGAGCAGAGCCATGAGGGCAGGCAGTGTATAGGATAGCAGTGCACTGCCTAGGCCTCCATACAGGCACACGTGCTCAACCACTCACTGAGGTAGCTGGGATTGGATAGAAATAGATGGGTCTTTTGGATGAGCTTTCCGCTTTGGTCTGTCGCTGCAAAACGCCTTCGCTAAGGCCTAGCAGGAAGCAAGAAAAAGTTCACTTCAAAGCAAGCTCTCCGTCGCAATTACGCGGCTTTATCTGACACAAAAAGGAGGTAGGTCAAATATTTGCAGCACCCTATGCCCTTGCGCGCTATGATGACGCGGCAACAACAGGTGGTTGTGCAAGCCATGAATTGGACCCAGCCAAATGGAGATGGATATTTAACTGATAAAAAATAGCAGAGCGTGAAAATAGTAGGTGCAAACGGCTTATCATAAAGGCGGTGTGGACAGGGATGGTTTTTCCGCCACGCAGTGAAAAAAATGCAAACACTGTCTTGACGAGGCTCGGCCCATGTAAGAACTTCACAGAATAACATTTCCCCAGAGGTGTTGACCCTTCTAGCAAAGTTTTGACCCTTTTACAAAGGTTTTGACCCTTTTAGCTTCCCTCTACTAGCTTCTAATTCAACTCCAGCAAACCATATTCAAAGCTAAACTTAAGCTATTTGAAAGTGAAAGGTAAACCCAATTTCAGCTTGAAAGCGTAGCAATTCCAGTGATGGAATAGCCTTAGCGAAGGAGGCGAAAAGCTTCTGGCCAATGGGCAATGAAAAAGCGACAGCCTTGGGTGTGCTGGTCAAACGGGCACTCCCTCCGCAGCCATTCCGTCCAGCCCACCAGTGAGCAGGGTAGGATGAAGGAGGGCGCGCTAACGATGCCCTCGGCCGAAAGGATGGAAAAACTGGGCGCAAGACAGATTCCAAGCCCCTCCTCCGCTCAATGGGCCCCGCCAGCACAAACTCATCGTCGCCTCCTTACTCTCTGCCCCTCCTCTACCCACTCTAAAAACCCTCCCCCCTCCCCTACTCCTCTTCCCCCCTCCCAGGCAAAGAGGGAGCGTCCAAGCCCTCCTCATTGGCGGGCACCAAGCAGTGCTCACAGCTAAGAGTCTCAGGAAAAGCCCCCGCGCAAACTGGAAAAGCGCAACCCCTCTGGCAAAAGTGACTAGCAGCGCACCCTCCAAAGCTCTGCTGCCCCTTCCTACCACCTCCTTCCCTCTTCTTCTACCACCGCCACTACCCTACACACCCTTCTTCTGCCCTCACCGCACTTCGCTTCACCCCACTCACATCCTACTACTTCCTCCTCTCCCCCTCTCCCTCCCCCTCCCCTACCTCCCAAACATCGCCGCCACTATAAGAACATCATCATCATGAAATGAAGGCATTCACTGAAAAAGTTCAAGCTGTAGGATGGCATAGGAGTGTAGGGATAGAAAGGATAGACTGGGATAGAAAGGAATGTCCTGAGACTCAGCGCCCAGCCTAGAGGCAGTTGGAATTCAAAACAAGGCCCAGCCTCAGTCTGAGCGGCTGGAGGTGACGATAAGACGGCCACCGTCTGATGCCCGGCGACAAAGGCCAAGAAGCTAAGAGAGGGGGGTGAGAAGAGGAGTAGGTGAAAAGGGGGAGGAGGAGTAGAAATAGGGCGTGCTAAGCCGGCGCTTGTCCTCCTCGCGACAGGCCAGCGCTGTTTGCGTCGCGGCTTTGAGGCGTAGTTGGGCCTCCTCTGCCTCTACCACCACAGCTCCCTCCTACACCCCTGCCTCTATCAGCTGACCAGACTTCCACCAAGCCAGCACAAGAGCCAAGCGGAAGTGCCTTGGCCCATGCACCACACACCACTCCCAGCCAGACTTGTCGGCGCTGACTCAATCACAACAAGCCCACTTCCTTGCCTGCTCTCGCTCCTCTGCCTCCTCCAAACCCAGTCGCTACACTCACAGCCTCGCTTGCTCATCCCCACTACTGAAACAAAAAGGCAGATGCTAGGCCTTTTGCTAGGCCGCAGAAAACCTTTTTGGGCTAGACAGGCAATGCCTATGGGAAACTGGTGAGGGGATGAGGAGAGAAAGAATGAAGGCTTTGCATCGTTGAAGATGCCCAAGCAGCTGACAACAAGCACTTTTTATGTCGCTCAAAAAGCTTGCTCGGCATATGACAAGTGGTTCTACTTCTTGCCGTTTTTGCTGCTTTTGCAGTTCTTATACCACTGGAGCTATTTCAAGAGACTCGCTCAAAAACTGATGGCTGTTGCCTAGGCACGCAAACGAAAAAGAGCTCGGATACAATGAACAGTAGGTGCGAAGTCTTGGTAGGCAGAGTTGTAGTCGTCCTCCTCCGCCTCAGCCCACCAGCGCATCTCCTCGCCCAGCTCAGGATACTCATCGTAGAAGACCTTTCCACCTCCTCTCTCTCACACCAACCTACTCCATCTCAGGCCAGCCTCACCTCATTCTCATGCGCCGGCAGCCCCTCCGCAGTCTCGTTCCTGCTGCGGTAGCTGAGAGCATCCTCAGCCTGCACCTGCAATGCGTCATCCGTAGAGAGGGAGGTCGGGGGTGGAGAGGTTGAGGAGGGACGAAGAGGAAGCAGGAGAGAAGAAGAGGATGGAAGGGAGCCATGGCGGCGCCCGAGCTCACTCCGACACCAGACTGCTGGATGGAAGTCTGCAAAGGTCGCGCCTGCCAAACAGCACAGCTGGAGGGAGGCTGAAAAGGGGCTGGGGGCAGGGCAGAAGAGGCGCCCTTCCACTCCTCCAAGCTCTCTTATTGCCTCCGGACAGTGGACGCTAGAGGCCCCCTCTTTCTCTCTCTCCCCTCCTACGCTGCTTCTGCTACAACGCCCCCTCTCCCCAGTCTTCCCCGGCAGAGTGAGAGTGCTCATAAGCCGCGGGAAATGAGGACTGCTGGGGGAGGGGAAGCCGGCAACACCTGGGCTGGGCTGTAGAGGAGGGTGGTAGGAGTGAGTGAGGGAGGAGGGGATGGAAGAGGGGAGGGAGGCAGAGGAGGAAGGCTGTTGGTGGTCCCGCAGTGAGAGCTGGGAGGTGGTGGTAGAGGGGCTGCTGGGTGGAGGAGGATTGGCGGAATGTTGCAATGGAGCACCATTCCTCATCGCGCCTGGTAAACAAAAGTGGAAGGGCAGGAGGGAAGGATGGGGGAGGGGGAGGTGAAGCTGGCGGCGGTAAATAGGGCAAGGCAGACACGCTCCGCTGCATCCGCCTGCCCTCCTTCCTCCTCCAGCCCCTCTCTGCCCCCCAGGATTTGCGGCAGCCAATGCAATGCGCCCAGCTTTGCAAAGCCGGCCAGAGTGGCTGCTTGGGCCCTCAGCTGGCTTCCAAGCCCTGCTTTCACCTCTCGTCGCCAGGGTGGGGAGATGGGATTAGGGATGGGGGGAGGGTGGAAGAGGAAGGGGAGGGATAGGAAGGGAAGGGGCCAAGCCCAACACCTCATCCATCCACCTTGCGATAAGCGGGCCAGGAAGGAGCTCCGCTCAGGTCAATCTCTGCATTAGCTCGGATTAACCACCTCCGCCCATTCACATCTCCTATCCTGTCTTTCTTTTCAACGGCAGGCTGTTCGTTACAGGTTTATAACTGCCCCCATTAAAAATCATGAAAATCAGTCGATAGTACCAAATTTGTCACCCTGTTGTACAAATTACATTGTGCTGTTAAAAAGGGGTCAGTAATGTTTGTGTTTTATTTGCCAGTTATCAAATTTTTAACATTTCCATAGAAAAATTCACTTGAAAACTATTTTATCTATTCTTGCTTGTGATTGATTACCCGTTCCATCTTTGTCCGTAAAGCTAAAGGTGAAAAAAATATAAAGCAATTTGTTTCAGTTTAAACAAACTCTTTCTTTATTTCCCTTTTAAAACCCCGAGATGAATCTAGTATCTAGCATAAGAATCTTAATAGAATGCCGTTTTCGTTTGTCTAACTGGCCTTCATTATTCTTTTTAATTTATCTGATTTCAAACTTTGTAGCTAAAATTTTCATGCAATAACATTTTCTACAGGCAAAGCTGATTCAAATAGGCGTGCAATAAGCCACACACTGCGGCTCCGTACTCTGAAATATTAACCCAAACTGTGGGCGCAGATTAATGGTTGTGTACTCAAATTACGATGTTTCATCCCCCTTTAAAAGCCAAGCTGTTTATCAGTGGGTTTCAGTCCCCTCAAACTTATCCTCAAGAAGAAAGAAGGCCACCCCGAGGAAAGGATCAAGACCAAGCCCAAGAAGAAGAAGAAGAAGAGCCTGCCTTGAGCGCGACGGGGCTTACGGAGCCGGCGCTTAGGGCGGGTGGGCTTGGCTGGAAGGTCCTTGCTGTCCCTGTTCTTGGAGGGCCAGCAGGACCTTCCAGACTCGCCCGCCCGCCCGCCTTCCCTCCCTCAACCTCTCACCTCGGGACTTGGGACAGTGTGCGGGTGTGCTGCTCACTCTACTCGCTACAGCCAGTTGGCTGGGTGTGTAGAGGCTTAAGAATTGGGGTAGGCAACGGCTCCAAACGGGACGCGCACACCTGCTTTAAAGCTATAGCACACTGTTCCCAATATCCCCTGGTGAGATCTACAAATTGAGGGACAAGTCAAGCTTCGCTGCCATCACCACCTTCTGCCATCGCTACCTGAGGTTGGCTCCTCCTTCCCTCCCCTCCCGTCCTTCCCTCCCCTCCCGTCCTTCCCTTTTCTCCCGTCCTTCGCTTCCCTCCCGTCTTTCCCTTCCCTCCCATCCTTCCCTTCCCTTTCGTCATTCCCTCCCACCCTTTCCTTCCCTCCTATCCTTTCCTTCCTTCCCATTCATTCCTTTCCCTCCCTCCCGTCCTTTCCCTCCCTCCCGTCCATTCCCTCCCTCCCGTCCATTCCCTCCCTCCCGTCCTTTCCCTCCCTCCCGTCCATTCCCTCCCTCCCGTCCTTTCCCTCCCTCCGGTCCATTCCCTCCTTCCCGTCCTTTCCCTCCCTCCCGTCCTTCCCTTCGTTCTTCCCTTCCCTACCATCCTTCCCTACCGTCCTTCCCTCTCGTCCTTCCCTTCCCTCCCATCCTTGCTTTCCCTCCCGCCCTTCCCTTCCTTCCATCCTGACTCCTTCCCTTCCCCGCCGTCCTTCTCTTTCCTCCCTGACTGACTTAAATTAATTGTAAAGCGAAATTTATTTACATTATTTTTAGCATTGTACCTTAACTATTAAACATTGGTATGACGTTAAGGACGCTTGCAACAAGGACAATGTGGCTGTTCGAATGAGCGATATGTAGTGGACGTTTTATTCTTCTTTTCAATCAATGTACAAAATTTAATGTCAAACATAAGTTGGAAATCAATTTTCAATAGCGGATAATAACTTATGAACTTAAAAAGATGGTACTAGATAATTTAGATGTGATGGAATGTCGATTCTAAAATATGTTTTGCAGTGTGTACGTAAAAAGAAAATGACGGGTGTTGCAGTTGCTGGGGCAAATTGAAAAGGGTGAGTAAGATGGGAGTGAGTGAGGCAAGAAAGAAGGGGGGCGGCATAGACAAGCCTATTCAGGCGTGACAAGGCAGTGCTGCAGTGAATGCCTTCCTAGGCGCCCAGAACAATCCTTCCAAGCACATCCCGCCTCCATCAATCCCCCCTGCAAACTGGGCCAACCCCTCCTATCTTAATCCCCCTTCCTCATCACTGGCACTCTGACAGCATTATGCCTCTATGGTGACAGTCAGGGGTGAGTGAGAAGACCCATTGAAGACGCAGGAAGGAAGGCTAAAGTGAGCCATGTGGGGACTGCGCTGGCTGCAGCTGGTGCTGGCTACGGCTGTAGTGAGTATGCTCATGTCCAACGTGCTCACCTTTGCCTTCGCTGTCGTCTGCCTTCCTCCGCCAAACGCCAGCAATTGTTCTCGCCCAGTAGCCAGCGCTCTCTGAGAATAGCCTCAAGCACTGCAGATACTGGCCCGTTGCAGCGGTTGACGACGGCAGAGACGCAGGTGCTCTTCTCCAGCTTTGCCTGGTCAGCCCTGCTGGCCACGCTTCCCTTCCTGCTCATGCTGCGCAGCATCGGCAAGCCTAGCCTTCCTTCATTGACTAGGCCAGAGGAGGAAGTGGTTGGAGGCGCTCAGTTCTCCGTCCTCCTGGTCGGCTCAGCGTCGGGCATCGGCGTTCTGCTGACGCCGATGGCAGCCATGCGCGGGGGCTTTGCAGCCTTGCTGGCTTGCAGACTTCTTTCTGGTGCATTCTATGCGTTGTCGCTTGGCTTTGGATAAGAATGGAGTTGTAAAGGGGTTGGCTATGCCAGCGCCTTCACGCTGATGGGATCGGTGACGGCGGCTTGGGCGGGGGGTAAAGAACGCGGTATTTTCATGGGCCTGCTAGCTTCCGCCACCCAGATCAGCACTATTTTCACCATGTTCTCTTCAGGTTTCTTCCTTCCTCCTTCTTCACTCCTTCTCATCTCGTCCGCATAATTGGTATGTAGGCTGGCTTTGCTCAAGCAGAGCGGGTTGGGCAGGCATTTACTACCTTCACGCCGGCGTGACCATCGGTCTTCTCATTATCTGGACACTTCTTTATCGCGACAACCCTGCCAAACACCCTCTCATTTCCACCCGTTTATCCGCCCCTTTTCCCAAACTCCCACTCATATCATCCCCACCACACCAGATGAGCTGGCCCTGCTGGAGAAAGGCAGTGAGAAGAGAGCTCTGGCGGTGCCCTGGCTGGCCATGGCCAAGTCTGCGGCAGTGTGGGCCATCGCAGTCGCAGCGCTCGGCAACATGCTCGGCATTCAGTTCCTCGTCTTCTACACTCCCACCTACCTTCGAGTCTTTATCCCCCATTCTTTCTACTACTCTTCCCTCATCCTCCTTTCCAGAACATTCTGGGCTTTGACATTCGCGCCAGCGGCCTGTTGGCAGCTCTGCCGCCGCTACTCATGTTCGCAGTGAAATTCCTGGCCGGCGCCTTGTCCGACTTTTCTGAGTTTCTATTTTCCTCAGTTTTCTAATTTTTTAATTATTTTTTAATTTATTTTAATTTTTCTAATTCTTTTCTAATTTTATTTTCATTATCTGACAGGCATGAGGTGAAATGTTTTGAGACGTTGGTTGGGGCCAACCAAAGGAGTGAAGCTCTTCAACTCCCTGGCCTTCTTCGGCCTCGGCGGCTGTCTCTGCCTCCTGGCCATCGGCGGCCTCACACCACACTCCGCCTACGCCCTTTTGGCCCTCGGAACCGCCCTGCTAGGTCAGCCTCCCTTTCCCCTGCTTCCAAGGACAGTAAGCCAAGAGTTAGGCTTCCACTCCGGCGGTTTGTTCAAGAGTGCAGCGGTGATCGGGGGACGGCTGGCGCCGGTGCTCCTCTGCCTCATCCAGCTCCTCACCTGCCTTGTACTCACCCTCTGCCCCTTCCTTGTCGCCAGCCTCACCCAGCATCAGGTGCTTCTGCTTCCTCTCCCTTTCTCAGTCACCAGTCGTATGGCAAGGCCTGTGATGTGATTGAAGACACCGACAGAATGGCGCCGCCTCTTCCCTCTGGTGGGTGGGGTGGTGATGGTGAGCAACATTGTCTTCCTGTTCACCGCCTCTGGAAAGCCGCAGCCCTGGGCTCAGCCAGAACCTGCAGAACCAGCCCAGCCTGGACCTTTCCATCCTACCGCCTCTGTTGATTTGCAGAAATAAGCAGTAGCTTTATTTATCTGTCAAAATCGAACCTTTTCTGCCAAGAATTACCAATTTTTAGCATTATTTATCGCTGTGATGACGCTCCTCTCTCGGTAGCCCAATTTTTTAATCATATGTGCCTGATTGGTGCTTAACAATATCTACATATATTATATAATACCTACTATAATTTAAATGTTTGCCATTTTCGGTCTTTTATTTATGACAGATATAAGTGGGGAGTAACTCTTCATCCGTTTTTATATACTAGCATATCTGAGAACATCGGCAAGCCTAAATTGAATCTCTTTTCTCCCTACCACGTGAATGGGTGCCCCCCTACCACGTGAAATCCATACAAGTATGAATTATAGCACCCATGCCAAGTACTATTATTGCTTCAGATATAAATATGCGCAACTAAGACCACAAATGTCATTTGCTAAATGAATGGCCCAAACTACTCTGAACAGATTAAAAGATTATTCGACGAAACAATATTAGCCTTTATAACATGTTATTACTCAAAAAAGACTCATGTTTGACAAAGCGCGAGACGTCTGGTTGCCTTTGAAAGCGAAAATTCCGCTAATCAGCGGGTCCTCTTGTAATTAGCAAGGCATGTGTGTCTAAAGAGATGGTAAATGGAAAGCGGGAGGGGAAAGCCTTTAGATTAAAAATATGGCTGGAAGCCATTAGCTGCAAGGCTTCCTCTAGTCCTGTATATCCTCCAGTTTCTTTTTCTTATTCTCCCCGCGATTGCTCTGTGTCAACGTTATTTTACATGCTTTAAGAGCTAATGGCAAAATTCAAATATTCAAGCTCCTAAAAAATTTTTCTTACCGTTTCTACTCAAAGCGGTAGCCATTTTTGGCTGATGACCATAATCCCCCCCAAGGCGTTTACCCGTACCCCCCAAGCTTTTACCCCCCCCCCCCACCTGTGAAGTATCCCCCCACGTAAGTACCCCCCCACGTAAGTATCCCCCAAATCAGTAATCTATGTACGTATGGTCATGCTTTCAAGGCGATTTTTGGTGTTTTTGCACTTGGGGGGGATCCTGGTCATCGATTTTGATGACCAGTATCCCCCCCAAATGCCAAAATCCCTTGATTGATGACCAGTATCCCCCCACCAAGTGGCATTTGGGGGGGGGGATAGTGGTCACCAAACTTATGTACTGTTCTTGTTTGTATCTTTCGCTTAGTCACACCCGCTGCATAGTTGATAACCTCAAGAAAACAAGGCAAAATTTGGGGGGGGGGGCAAAAGCCTTGGGGGGGGGGGCAAAACTCTTGGTTGGTCCAAAACTGGCTTGGGGGGGTGGGGGGTAAACGCCTTGGGGGGGATTATGGTCATCAGCCCAATTTTTCTGGGTTTTATATCTACTAATAGTATTTTTACGTTTTTTGTTTCCGTGACTAATGTGGGATGCGTTAGAAAAAGTTTAGACAAAAAAGGTTGGAAGCAAATACGTGGTTGATGGAAAGCAAAAGCGTGGATGTAGAGGAAATTCGGCGTAAGCTGGCCTGCATCGATGGCATTGATCGCTCTATGTCCACCGACCTATCAACGCCTACCCGATTCAATCGCTCCATATCTCTTGATCCCAACAGGTTACTCTGTATTTTTGAAGCTTGAGCAAATGAAAAGCGGTGCACTACAAAAAGTACTAAATACTCTGCAAGTAGAGTGTATATTTAGGTTGGTATGGTTAACCTTAGCAGAAATAGCTTCTTCTTCAAATTGCCAATTTGTAAAACTAAGCCAATTTTGGCAAGCTCACGCTTTGCCGTTTTTTGGCCTAAAATATGCGTTTTCGTTCAAAAATTTTTCAAGATGCTTCTATCTAGTGCCACGTCATCCAGAAACACTTATTATATGCCACTTTTTGAAAACAATTTTTATGTATTTTTAAGGTATTCCAACTAAAAAAGTTTAAGCTAAGCTGAAGTTGTAAATTACGAATGATTAATTTCTGATTTTGCGATTCTAAGGTTTGGAAATCTACTAATATCAGCTGGTGAGCTTAATAAAAACTGATCAATGTCTTATTAATATATTATTTCATTTTCTTAATCTTGAATTAGTATTTTATTTTGTATAAAGAAAAAAAATGATAGTAGACGAGCAGCGTGGACGGAGAGGCAAGACTCTTGTTCTTCCAACCCGACGCTGCTAGGGTCAAGTTGGTCGATCACAGCGATGAAGCCAGCCCCTTCAAGGCCGCCGACTCGTAGTGCCATTCGCCCCCCAATTCGCATCACTCGCCTTTACAAGGTCTGCTGGATTGAACGTTTTCAATTGATACATCGATCACAGCGTTTTGATGTGCGGCGGTTGAAGGAAGATGGAAGAGTGGCGCGGCAGGAGCAGACGAGATCGGCAGAACGGCGCCAGGCCTGGGCTGAGGGCTCCAGTGCCTCATGTGCGGAGCGGGGGAGGACGCCCTCCGTCTCTGGCTACACCACACCCGTCGTCCAGTTTCGCACCCGCTCATACTCCCAAGAAACCCGCCTCTTCTCCACCGAGGCTTAGTCCGCCCCCGAGCCTCCCATGCCTCTTCCTCCTCATCTCCTTTCTCTATCCTCCTTCACGGCGCCAGGCCTGGGCGGAGGGCTCCAGTGCCTCATGTGCGGAGCGGAGGAGGACGCCCTCCGTCTCTGGCTACACCACACCCGTCGTCCAGTTTCGCACCCGATCATACTCCCAAGAAACCCGCCTCTTCTCCACCGAGGCTTAGTCCGCCCCCGAGCCTCCCATGCCTCTTCCTCCTCATCTCCTTTCTCTATCCTCCTTCACGGCGCCAGGCCTGGGCGGAGGGCTCCAGTGCCTCATGTGCGGAGCGGAGGAGGACGCCCTCCGTCTCTGGCTACACCACACCCGTCGTCCAGTTTCGCACCCGCTCATACTCCCAAGAAACCCGCCTCTTCTCCACCGAGGCTCAGTCCGCCCCCGAGCCTCCCATGCCTCTTCCTCCTCATCTCCTTTCTCTATCCTCCTTCACGGCGCCAGGCCTGGGCGGAGGGCTCCAGTGCCTCATGTGCGGAGCGGGAGGACGCCCTCCGTCTCTGGCTACACCACACCCGTCGTCCAGTTTCGCACCCGATCATACTCCCAAGAAACCCGCCTCTTCTCCACCGAGGCTTAGTCCGCCCCCGAGCCTCCCATGCCTCTTCCTCCTCATCTCCTTTCTCTATCCTCCTTCACGGCGCCAGGCCTGGGCGGAGGGCTCCAGTGCCTCATGTGCGGAGCGGAGGAGGACGCCCTCCGTCTCTGGCTACACCACACCCGTCGTCCAGTTTCGCACCCGCTCATACTCCCAAGAAACCCGCCTCTTCTCCACCGAGGCTTAGTCCGCCCCCGAGCCTCCCATGCCTCTTCCTCCTCATCTCCTTTCTCTATCCTCCTTCACGGCGCCAGGCCTGGGCGGAGGGCTCCAGTGCCTCATGTGCGGAGCGGAGGAGGACGCCCTCCGTCTCTGGCTACACCACACCCGTCGTCCAGTTTCGCACCCGATCATACTCCCAAGAAACCCGCCTCTTCTCCACCGAGGCTTAGTCCGCCCCCGAGCCTCCCATGCCTCTTCCTCCTCATCTCCTTTCTCTATCCTCCTTCACGGCGCCAGGCCTGGGCGGAGGGCTCCAGTGCCTCATGTGCGGAGCGGAGGAGGACGCCCTCCGTCTCTGGCTACACCACACCCGTCGTCCAGTTTCGCACCCGATCATACTCCCAAGAAACCCGCCTCTTCTCCACCGAGGCTTAGTCCGCCCCCGAGCCTCCCATGCCTCTTCCTCCTCATCTCCTTTCTCTATCCTCCTTCACGGCGCCAGGCCTGGGCGGAGGGCTCCAGTGCCTCATGTGCGGAGCGGAGGAGGACGCCCTCCGTCTCTGGCTACACCACACCCGTCGTCCAGTTTCGCACCCGCTCATACTCCCAAGAAACCCGCCTCTTCTCCACCGAGGCTTAGTCCGCCCCCGAGCCTCCCATGCCTCTTCCTCCTCATCTCCTTTCTCTATCCTCCTTCACGGCGCCAGGCCTGGGCGGAGGGCTCCAGTGCCTCATGTGCGGAGCGGAGGAGGACGCCCTCCGTCTCTGGCTACACCACACCCGTCGTCCAGTTTCGCACCCGATCATACTCCCAAGAAACCCGCCTCTTCTCCACCGAGGCTTAGTCCGCCCCCGAGCCTCCCATGCCTCTTCCTCCTCATCTCCTTTCTCTATCCTCCTTCACGGCGCCAGGCCTGGGCGGAGGGCTCCAGTGCCTCATGTGCGGAGCGGAGGAGGACGCCCTCCGTCTCTGGCTACACCACACCCGTCGTCCAGTTTCGCACCCGCTCATACTCCCAAGAAACCCGCCTCTTCTCCACCGAGGCTTAGTCCGCCCCCGAGCCTCCCATGCCTCTTCCTCCTCATCTCCTTTCTCTATCCTCCTTCAGCCCCTCTAGTCCAGCTTCAATCCTATATCTAGCCCATTGCTTACGCTTCAATGATGCTGTGCTTTTGCTGCGGCTGCGAGAAGTGTAGTAAAAGTTTGATCGACAATCAATGGTAGCAATCATTCAGCAGCATAGTGAGGAGTGGCAATGTATGAGTGATGGCGTGTGTAACAAAAAGAGGAGCATGAAAGGGAAGAAGAAAGCCTAGGTGTAAGCGAATTGTTGCTGAATTTGGATCAGTGAGCGAGAAAGGAAGGAAGGAAGGTGAGGGGAGGAAGATGGAGGAAAAAGGCTTGCTAGCAGGTGGAAAGGAATGCAATGCCAAGCACACGGGGATTCCACAGGGAATGCTGGGAGTTTGGGCTGAGAAGCGGAGGCGAGCTTTGTTGCATGAAGGATGAGCTGGAATGGTGAGTTGGAATGGATTGACTAGATGGCACCTTGATAGAGAGTGCAAGAGGAAGGCTACGGATTCGTTCGCCGTCCCCAGGCTGAGAGGACAAGCTCTGGGCATGAACTGGCTGGCAGACGAATCGACGGAAGTGGGGGAAGGAATGTGGAGGGGTGAGGAGTGTGGAGAGGCAGGAAGAGGGATGGGAGAGGCAGGAGGTGGCAGAGGAGGCATAGGCAGGCGGAGAGCGTGGAAGGGAGTGGCAGGGAGCGGAGGAGGGGGAGCCAAGAGCAGAAAGGGCAGTCATGGAAGGAAGGAAGAATCCCTGTCCTAGCGGCGGCTGGCATTCTCTGAGCACAGCTGAAAGGGGCAGGAGAGACGGCCTGCTGCACAGAGGTAGAGCGATTATGGGCAGTGCTGGTTCTCAATAGGGATGGAGGGGGTGAGTGAGAGGGGGGCCTAAGGAGAGGTAGGATAGGGAGGGGGTCAGCAATCGGACTCTGGAAGGCGATTCTCGGCTAGCCATACGTCCATGAGGGGCAGGACGCCGCCCTGGGTGAGGCTGAGCGTGGAGTTCTCGCTGCCGGAGCTGTCTGACGAGCCTCAATCAGAGCATCCCAGATGGGGCGCCTGCTAGCCTAGCTACGGGGCGGGAAGCGAGTAGTAAAAGAGGCGAGTAAGATGGAGGGAGGGAGACTCACTGGTCCTGCCGGGCCAAAGGAGGAGAAGGGCGGCGAGGACGTCGCTGGCCAGACGGACGTCCAGGAAGTCCCCGGCCTTCATGCTCGCGGGGTTCATGAGACGGGAGCTGCGGGCCGCGATCCCCGACGCAGCAGCCGCGGCAGCTGGCAAAGGGGAGGAGGATGAGGCGGTGAGAGAGAAGAGGAAGAAAAGAGAAGGACCAATTTCGGGGGGTATTTGAAGACGCGGCTGAGCGGTGGAGAAGAGGAGGGGTCCGAAGACGGCGGCGAGTTTGCGGGCGCTCATGCCGTTGTGGGGGCTCTGGGAGGCGACGGCGGCGACGTGGTCCATGAGGAGGAGGACGAGGCACTTCTCCACCTTCGGGAGGCAGTCCACGATGCCGAGCATGAGGCGGGCGTTGCCCTCCTGGTCGTTGGGCAGACAGACGCCCTGGCCCTCCACCAGCATCTGGAAGACGCAGGGGGGACAGGGCGGCTCGGGCAGCTCGCGGAGGAAGTCGCGGAGGACGGAGGTGAGGACGTTGGTGTCCGGCTGGGTGTCGGGGCTCAGGTCGGCGCCCAGGGGACTGCGCTCCAGGCGGTAGCGGAGCTCTCGCTTCTTCTCCGCGGCGCCTGAGAGGAGGTAGAGGCCGGGGTTGTCGAGGCCGCGACGCTCGATCTCCTCCACGAGGCGTTTGAGGAGCAGAGGGACGTGGAGACCGCTCTTCTCGCGCTCCACCAGGGTGGCCAGGTGGACGCCGAAGTAGGCGGAGCGGCGGAGGGCGGGGGAGCGGCGGAAGACGACGTTGAGGGGGAGGAAGTTGATGCGGATGAGCAGCTGGCCGCGGGGCTCCAGACTGAGGGCGAAGCGGCGCTCCCCGTTCAGCTTGTCGATGACGAAGGCCTCCATGAGCTTGAGGGAGCCGCGGTGGCAGAGTTTGTGCCGCAGTTGGGGATGCCAGCTGTAGATGTAGACGTCCATCTGCCGAGCGTCCACCACCTCCATCTCGAAGGTCTCGTTCCAGCTGAACCTGCTGGCCCAGCTCGAGACGCCTGAAAGATGCTTGGTGGAGTGAGAAGGGGCTGAGGGGATGAGGTAGGGCACCGGTACGAGCGCGATGTTCCCCGTCGACCTCAAGGACGGCGTAGACCTCCTCGGAGAGGTCCTTCTGGCGCTCGGGGACCTTGAGCCCTCTGCCCTCCAGGATATGGACGATGAGGAGGCCGGTCATGGCGGACAGCAGACCCGTGTGGTAAGGCAGAACCTCTCCATCTGTCAGTGTGTCACCAAGCATGCCTTCAAAGGAGGGAAGAGGGCATGGGGGGCTGCACTGGGGGGAGGCTGAGTGGAGTGCTGGGTGGGGCCGAGGGCGAAGGGGAGGTGGGGCTGGGCGGAGGAGGTGGAGGGCACTGCGTCGTCCACGCACCAGCCCGGACCCGCCGCCTGCAGCTTCGCCCCTCTCCGGCTCAGCAACGGCGACACATCCAGACGGGCCAATGCTGAGCTTTCACCACCCCCTCAAATGCAAGCGCTATCTATCACTCTCCTGGCCTAAGAGATTAGTGAAAGGAACCAGTTTGGGAAGGATAGGCGAGGCTGGAGTAGAGGTGGGCGGAGGAGGTGGAGGGCTGGGAGGAGTAGGGGTAGAGGGGCTCTGCATAGGCCGAGGTGGGGGGCAGGCTGAACCTAGAAAGGCCATAGTCGGAAAAGAAGATGGAATGAGGGTGTAGTAGTGCCTTTGATTGGGCATGGGAGCAGGGAGCTGGGCGAGCAGGGCTCTGGAGGGAAGTGAGCTGGAGCGTAGCTTGGCCTCGCCGGGTCTGAGGGCTCGCCCGCGCTCCTCCATGGCCTCCCCGCTCCAGGCCCCGTACTCGGCGGCCGAGTAGGAGTCCGCTTCCGCCCCGCCGCCCCAGGCTTTGTGCGGAGTGGAATGGGTGAGAAGAAGGGATGGGGAAGGGGAGGAGGAGTACCGGGGGCGGGCGGAAGAAGGGGAAATTGGGAGGGGAGAGAGCACTGGGGGAAGAGGGCTTCGGGGGGCGGCGGCTCCATACGCGGCGGTTCCATGGCCCCAACCCCAGCACCCGGCGAGAACTCTGGCGCCGAGTAGCAGGCAGCCGCCTCTGAGTCCGAGTGGGCTGCAAGTTGGAGGCATGAAGAGAAGGAGCTGGGTTGTATTCAAGGGAAGTGAAAGGAGAGAAAGGCATGAAGGGCTGGAAAGAGGGACCCATGTCAGAGTAGCGCTGCTGGAGGAGGCTGAGGGGGGTCTGGCCGGCGGAGTGGAGTTCGTTCTTCCAGCGGACGCGGGGCCCCGTGCCGGGCGGCCGTCGGGGCAGGCCGCGAGGCAGGCTGCTGCTCTTCTGGGCGAGGAAGGGCGGGGCGTAGGGGTCGCCCATGCTCTGCCGCAGAGCCGGCTTCGGCGGCAGCGGCGGCGGCCCGAAGCCGCCTTCGTAGTCGGTGGGCAGGCTGCGAGGGGAGAAGGCGTCCGCGCTGGAAAGGAAGAGCAGGGTGAATGAGGGGAGTGCTGGGGGTGTGAGGAGGAGACTTGAGGGGAGGGGGTTCCACGGGCCTGCGGAGAGGAGGCCCCGGACCGCTCACATAGGCGGAGGGAGGAAGGGAGAAGCGCTCCGAAGGCTCGGGAGGCAGGTAGGGCGGCTCCATCATCGGCTGGCCCTCGCTGCAGACAAAGGCAGTGATTAGTCACAGCCTTCACAGCGCATCACAACAACTAATTACACCTCTTCAAACAGTTGCTCTTCCTAAGGCTGATTTGGAGCAGAGAGTATGAGGTGTGAATAGGGAAAAGAAAGAGGCAGTAGTAGGGCGAAGCTGGGGGTTAGGATCTGGAGAACTGAGGAAGCAGAACGCTAAATGCCCAGATGGCCTGTCCTAGGAGAGCACGGCATATGGGGGCACAGGGGGACACTGGGCCGTTACCAGGGCTCGGGCAGGGGCAGCAAGCCTTCCTGCTCAGGCGGGAACTCGCTGCAACGGTCAGAGCAGGGTGGGGCGAGGCAAAGAAGAATGAAATGGAGCAGAAGAGATTGCTGGGTGGGTGGGAACCTGTCGAGGAGACGGGGGTTGTGGAGGGCGAACTGCTGGCGAGGGTTGAGGCCGGGGAGGCGAGCGGAGCAGATCTGGAAAGAGGATGGTGATAGATAGTAGGGGAGAGGGAGTAGAAGTACAGGATCGTTGAAGGGTTGCTGATGGCGTCTGGGAAGGGTGGCCCCGGCGGGCAGGCTGGCGAAACCGCCGAGCCCCGTCGCCCGCTGCATCTCCTCCAGCTGCTCACGAGCCTGTCAATATCACTCTCCTCCTTAGTAGACTGCAAGAGGGAAGAAATAAGGGGGGGTGTAGGTGAGGAGAATTGGGGGTGGCGCGGGGGCAACCCGATAGAGATGCTGGAGGCGTTCCTCCATGAGCGGAGGCGTAGGAGGAGGAGGAGTGCTAGCCGGGTGTGAGCATGGGGGGTTCGGCCCCGTGGAAGGCCATAGGATGGGTCAGAAAGTGTGCATGGAAGGCGTAGTAGGAGGGGAGGAGGGGCGGCGGAGAGAGAGAGAGGGAAGGACTGCGAGGCCGAGGAGAGATATCGACCAAAAGAGCTATGGGAAGTGTGGGGGAGGGGGGAGAGGAGGGGGAGGGGGGAGAAGGGTGGGGGCTTGCCCATTCTAGTGAGCCAGCAGACCCCCGCTTGTCTCTTCTGGCCAGTCCCACCCCGTCTGCCTATACAACTCCCACTCCTCCTCCCCCGCCTTTCAATCTCCTTGCATACTGCCGCTTCCGCCCCTTACGTAATGCCTACTCTCAGCAGTAATCATATACTGTGATATAGAGCCATTTTGAAGTTAAATTGGGGCCAAACATATTATGAAATATGATGATGTAAATTTTTGCGAGCAAGGCATTTTCTGCAAATCAGAATAAATAACCTTTTAAAAGTAAAACGATGAATGAGTGGTCTAGAAAAAACGTCATTTTTAACCATTTTTGCATTTTTCGCATCAAAATATCTTGCAGAATTTTGCTCAAGGTAATGAAATTTTTCGAAAGAGCGTAAACTTTTTGTTTCTTTTAACGCTAAAAACTGAGGCGACAGAAAGGGAGGAAGGGAAGAGCATAGCCCTATTAGGCGAAAGGTATAGCGGGAAGGCTATTTAAACACGAGCAGTTTCAACTACCGCTTCAAATTTACTATGAAAAACCAACTCACACTGACCATAAAGTTGTTAATTCGAAATATTACAAATCAGTAAAAAATACTTAACCTAATTTCAACTTCGGCAAGAATTTTAAAATGATTATTTTCAAAGACTATACGTTACTACGCTAATTAATTACTCAGCGCTCATTAATCTCATTAATCTCATTAATAACTCCGAGCCTTTTTTATGATATGACACTTAGTGCCCTATTGTTTGGTGCTTTAACCTAAGTCCTTTAGAATAAAAGGCGATTTTGAGAAGTGTCCGAAAGCCTTTCAAAATACTTCTAATTTCGAAATATTGCCATGATTGGAATATGAATCTGAACAATTTGAAAGTGCAAAAGACATTTATGAAGGCGCTTAAAAATTGTTTTTCTTAAAATTATGCCAAGAATTGTGGCACCTTAAAAATTTCCTCTGACGCACGTAAATTGGCTTTTCCGATTTTCAAACTCAGTGGAAAATTCCGACTGCTGCAAATCGACTTTAAAATATCATTGAAATAATTTGCCAAGGTTTAAAATGGCTTAAGGCTACATAAGGCCATATAACCCATACTTTTAACCAAAAAGAATTAGATCACACATTTTTCCAACCGCTCGTTGGGAGTGAAATGAATAAAAATGAATGGAATTGTGAACTACAGGCACTAGGACAGGATCAGGTTGAAAGCAGAGAAGGTAGGTGAACCTTGATGCCGAGTGAGGTGTGTGCAGTGGGAGTGGGGCCGGGGCCGCCGTTGTCGTCGGTGAAGGCACTTTCTTTGCTGTCCTCTCGCTGCATAGACGATGATGCACCGCCAGCTGAGGGTGAGAAAGCCAAAGTTTGGGTCTGAAGCAGCAGATGAAGGAGGGGAAGGCAGACCCTTGACAACAACGAGAGGCTTGGTCTTCTGACTGGCGGCGGCGGCGGCGAAGGCATTCGGGTACTCCGATCCCGCCATTTCACGTCGCGATTTGATGAAGCGAAGCCTGCAACCATCTTTCTTCCCTCCTCTCCCCTAGCCTTAGCCATTGAGGACCTGAGGATGAGGCGGCGAGGTATGGACATGATGACGACGACGTCGTCGATGGCCATGTGACGAACGTCCACATTGTTCACCGTCAGGATCTCGTCCAACGGCCTCAGGACCTGTAGGGGAGAGCTGATGGGCGGTTGAGGGGGGTGAGGGTGGGAGAAAAAGGCAGAACGTCGTGGTAGGAGTGTAGCTCGGAGTCGGGGGCGAGACGGGAGACGAATACGCCGTCCTGGCGCTCGATGGAGTTTCCCTCTCGGAGGAAGAGACCCAGGGACTGTCCCGGCCTCTTCACCAGCTCCACCGTCTGGCACACAAAGGTCTCCGGCGATCCGTCCGGCAGGTACTCGTGGTACTCGATCCTGTGTTTCAGCCCATGCTGTCTGAGGGAAGGAGGGGTTGGAGGAGAGGTGCGAGACTTGTCGAGTATGCGGGCAGAGAGTCCCTGGAGGCCGGCATGGGTGAGCGTGGAGGTCTGGTTGTCGACCTCGCGGATCTTGGCGTACACCTCCTTGCTCAGCCCTCCGCTGCCCCCTGCATCATCACAGACTCCTCCCTCCACCCTACTCTGGGCAAGGAGGCTTCAGATCCTCAGCTCACTCACTCTTGGGACGCTGGAATGGGATGCAGCTTATGTTTGCAAGAGTTTCCCCATTCACTCAGCACCAACTGGCCGCCACAGTCCCTCCCCGCTTCAAAGCCATTAGCCGTCCAGGCACCAGACTCCGCCTAATGCATCGCTTCTGTACCTGCGTCCCAGACCCAGCAATCATTCAAGGTGGGGGGTTGGAAAGCGGAAATGAGGAAAGAGGGGGTGGCAAAAAGTGGGAGCGGAGAAAAAGGGCAGGGAAGGGTGGCAAAGGGGTGGGGGGAGGCGGGGGTTAGTGATAAAGCAGCATAAGGCGGCCTGGAAGACGGGGTGGGTAGCAAAGGAAGGGGCTTGAGGGGAGGCTTTCTGAGGAGGGCAGGAGAGGAGAAGGGAGCCCCAGGAGGTCCCCCAACCCACTGACGCCGGCTAAGGCTGCCCTGCCCTGGAAGCTACCCAGCCTACCAACCACCATCGCTCCACTCCATCCACCCACCAACACAGCTATTCTATCCACCTAGCCCAGGTCCGCAGGCACTCGTCAGACAGGGGAAGACAAACGAGGTTCAGGACAGACAATTAGGAGGGGAGGGGGGGGGGGAAGAAAAGAGGGTGAGTGAGTAAGTGAGGAGGGGGCCTTGGAGTCTTTGGCGGGAAGAAAGGAAGTGAGGAGCGGGGCGTTTTTGGAGCGAAGTCTGGGGCTGCTGGGCCCCCGGACCCCCAGCAGTCCCTCCTTTCCTCCCAAGCTCCCTCCCACCAGCCCCTCCCCACATCTAAGACCGCCTTCTTCCACATCGATCCACGTCCAACAACCACCTACCCAAGCCCGACCACACTTTTTACACCCCCCCGCCTCTACAAATGCCGTCTCATGCATTCCAATTCACCCAAACAACTCATCAACATCCTAAAGCTTGAGCTAAAGGTTGAAGAAAGCTTGGAAGCAGGTGATCTTGTTAAGAGAGGATCTCAACCCACGCTTGAATATTTCGAGCCATTACAATTTACGACTCGAATAAAGTGATATTAGAACCGCAAAGTGGGTCCTATGCGCTCGTTTCAAGTCCCAAAATGACCAATACAAGAAGGCCAATAAACAAATCCGTATTAATTTCAGCTCCACTTTAGAAAACCATTCGTTTGAATTCTAGAAACTGAACGGAGATCCCTCATTTGAACAGCCATCCAACAATTTTACTGTTAATACTTATGGTACGAATGTTTATTGGTTTCTGATGGAGTTTAAAATTAATTTTTTCAGTAGTATGATTATTTTTTAAAGACTTTCTCTCGTGGAAAGCTTTATTTACAAAAAGAATATTGCAATTTTGATTTTCAGCTTATTTTACTATTAATTGGCAACGCGTCGTTTGCGCCCCTTCGCCAGAAAAAAAGCCTGTTTCACCAAGAAAGGCAAAAAATTAATTTGTTATGTAGAAATTTGTGGAAGCTGCGAATTATAAATTCAATCATGTATTTATGAAGTGTCAATCTCATGTGTTATATGAATTTATGCACGAATACGCGGTTTCTAAGTGGGGCAAGAATGAGAGACCCATGGACCTTTTTATGACGGGAATGAAATTGTCAAGCAGTATGAAGTATTATTCATATTTGCAGTACAATAATAAAATGGCGCAAATATTGTTCAGCAATTATTGTTGGGAGGGGTTCGCAAAAAGTAATGAATGCCTTTAGGGTCTCAAACGAATGTTGTTACATCAACCGACTCCAACATGCCAGATTAGTTTTTTCAACAGCCTAGGCAACAGATTAGATTGGACTTATGGTTGGAAAAGATAAATTTGGCGTACCTGGGTCGTGAAGGGGAGCGTTGGTACGGCGGAAGGGCATCCGCTGCCCGCACTCACCCACCACCTCTCCCCCTCCGCCCAACTCTACCTGCATTTCAACACTTTATTTTAAATCAGTTTATTTAAATATTCGGTTTTTACATTTCATTGAACTTATATTTCCAGCTCCCTGCCACTGGCTTTATGCATGTATGGCTAGGGCGTGGTCTTTGACCAAAGTTTTAAAATTTTATCCTCCTAGACACAGCCACACTTTTGAAATACCTCATTATGATCTTGAGAAATTTGAGTTATAGAATTATTTGTATGAAACTGATGGGCCATGAATTACCAATACGAATAATGATGGTAAAAACATTAGTTTGGCAAAGTACAAATCCAATAACTTGTTAGTTTTGAATTTATTGCTTTTAAATTATTTTCTAATAAAATATTTCTACGACGACTTTTTTGATTTACAAATGTGTAAAAAAACTCAGCATATACGATCGAAAATGGAGGCATGTTTTGCCCCCCTATAGGGGGGGTCATATCCGGATATGGTCCCTCTCTGTATCCGGATATGGCCCCCCTCTATATCCGGATACAGCCCCCCCCCTATAGGGGGGGGGGGGCCATATCCAGGCTGGCAAATTTTTGTTCTAATGTGTTCTTAGTGCAACTGGTATTTTGTGTTTATAATTTGTGGTAAAAATTGCGCATTCTGAAAAGAAATTTTGGTCATGATAGATAACAAAAATAAGAGCAGAGAGAAAGCATTTTTCATGGTCATTTTTCAAATACCAATTTTTTTCACCTTTGGAGCACCTGGAAATAGAATTTTGATCAATTTGAACCAAAATTGTTTCACTAACCCCAGACCATTATATATCAGTTGAACATTTATTTCATCGAACATCGAAAAATTCGAAATTTGAGACCGATTGCACCAATAGGGGGGGGCTGTATCCGGATATAGAGGGGGGCCATATCCGGATACAGAGGGGGACCATATCCGGATATGACCCCCCCTATAGGGGGGGCTGTATCCGGATACAGAGGGGGGGCATATCCGGATATGACCCCCCCTATAGGGGGGTGAAACATTCCTGCGAAAATGCAATAATTTACAAACCAAACGAATTACTGGGAAGGCAAAATTTAAGGCCAATTTATCCGAATTTAGTCAAAATTGTTGGGATAAAAATTCTTAATTTTTTAAAACAATTACCTAAAAATGACTGGTTATAGATGTTTTTAAAAACGTGGTACAATAAACTATAATAGCGTGTTAAAAAAATTAAAGACACCTAAAAGCAGATGAAGCATTTTATTTAGTTTTTTCTCTCTCTGACACAACTTTTATGGCGATAAAGCAAATCTAAGATCAAAAACGAATACCGAAATTTTTACTTATCATAACGAATTATATTATAATTCTGGTATTTCACTAAAACTAAGCGGGGAATAAAATAAGAAATTGGGTGGGCGGTGATTTTAACTTTATCGTTCTCATCTAGATCCATAAGCTAGCATCAGCTGCATCAGTTAATTTAACAACTGCCAGAAATATGCCGATTTAAAAACCGTACCGGCTTGCGAATAAGGAATACAATAAGAAGAAGATGAAAAGAAGGCACCTCAGGAGTCCTGACGTCATGCAGCTGAGATCACCTCACGTCAGTGTGAACGCCAAATGTACATTATCAAAATTTTTCCTATTCAGGTCTACAAATGAGGAGACTCTACGAAAGCCTCGCTGGTCCCGGATTGACCTAAGTAGGCCTGAGTAGGAATAGAGAGAGCACTAAAAAACTGATTTCTACAGGCAGAAAATGCAGACGAGGGGAGGATCTGAAGCAGAGCTCCATAGTGATAGGAAATGGCAGAAGCTGGGGATGAGGCGGTAGTAGGGAGGTGGGGGGGAGAGGAAGTTGAGGTGATAGAAGGCCGGGGGGACCAGGAGGAGGGCGGTGGGGAGGTCGGGGCTTTGGGGGAGGGTGGAAGGGAGGTGGGGGAAGGTGGTGTATGTACGCAGAGAAGGAAGGGAGGGTTCCGCAAGGGGGGCCAGCTCAAAGCTATAGGCTCCGCTTGGTCCATATAGAGGCCGCTGCAACCGGCTCGCTGCTCTCCCCCCTTCACCCTCATTCTCCCCTCCCCTCTCTCTACCCTCACATACGCAGCCGCGTACACATACAGGAAGCGGGAGAGAAAGAGCACGCATGGGCCTATTGATTGGCAACCGCGCGCGCTTCTGCTCTTCTCTTAGCGCCCTCCTAGCCACTCCCTTTCCCTCCTTCCCTCCCTCCTTCCTCTCTCTACCCCTTCTCACTCCCTCCTCCTTCCCTCCCCCCCCCCCCTCCCCATCCCCACCCTTTCCCCATCCCACCCGCTTAGTGTTCGCCTGACCCCGCCGTTAGTGCACATCCTCCTTTCGCCTCACCATCCACCCCATCCACCCATGGCCGCCCTTTCGCCCCCGCCCCACGCCCTAGCCCCCCCCCACCCCCCAACGGAAGGCAAAGCAAGGCCCCCTCCCTTTTAGCCTCCTCCAGCTCCGTCTGGCCTCTCCATATCACTCCAGCCATATCGGCTAGCCAACGCCAAACTCTTCGCCCCTCTTCTCTTCCCAACCACCTAGCTGGCACTCACTCAAAGCACAGATAGCTCTCTCTCTCTCGACCTAGCCCGCCCTTCCACACTCACTTCAACGCCTACTCCAAATAGCCCCATTTGCATAAATGGCGCTGAATGGAGGGAGCAGACCAGTCCCTCCCCACACTCCACCAGCCACCACTATTGCACAAATCTTATGCCGATTACCACTTTTTGTTTTTCGATCAAACTTTTGAGAATAAATGAGAAAACTAACTTTTAAGTAATAAATATCAAAACTCGTCTGGGCCAATCCGTCATGTCAGTTTTTACACGGTAAAAGGGAAGATGTAAAACTGAAAAGAAAAGAAAACGAAAAACTGTGGACCTGGGCTTGAGTTGGGATGGAGTGGGAAGGAGGAGGTGGAAACTCCGGCTCGAGACAGCAGCAGCAGAGCCTCTCCAGACACCACTCCGTCCAACTCATTCTCCCACCACTCCAGTTGCTGTTGTATCCTGCAATACCTTTTATCTGCATTGCCTGCATTGCATCTTATCGGCTCAAGCCCCCCTATTAGGCTTTTTAGGCCTTGGCCAGCATAGTTTATCTGTTTAATTTAGTTGGATAGAAACATTTAAATAAATGCAGGGTAATGGCACAATTTAAAAATTATTGCACTTGGCCATTTCTACATTGATTTCTACGGTAGACATTGATGAATTTTTTCTAACAACCAAAATAATTATCATGGCTTGGGATAGAATTTGAAAAAATGTACCATATTGGTGGCTGGTGGAAGGTTGGCTAGGGAAGTAGTAGGTGTCAGGATTGTTCACCGTCGCCGTTTCTCTTCCCCCCACATGGCCGCCAGGCTGCGACCGTGATCTTCAGAAAACAGCTCATGCAAACAAATCATCCTGCATGCTGAAGGAAAACAAGTCGAGGCCGTATACAAGGCCGTGTAATAGTGAACCCTAACTATTTCATGTTTGGATACAATAAATGGATAAAATGCGAATTTAAAACTTAAATTTAACCAGAAATTTCAATGATCCAGAGAACTTCGGCTGACGTCTAGTTTCCCCCCCTAATCAAAGTTTCCCCCCCATGAAGGGGTACCGGCCAACCTAGGGGGGGGGGCTTAGAGTTTCCCCCCATACAAGCCCCCCCCAAGTTTTACCTACCACGCACACCCTGCGAAAATAGGTGAAAATAGTCTTGGGGGGGAAACTAGTCGTCGAAATCGAGGACTAGTTCCCCTCCCCCCAAGGATTTTGACGACTAGTTTCCCCCCCAAGACACAAATTGCCTTGTTTTGACGACTAGTTCCCCCCCCCCAAGACAGAAATTGCCCCAAGACAGAAACTAGGTGATGCATTAGCGCAGGGTGTGTGATATAGGTGAGAATCTTGGGGGGGACTTTGAATAAGGGGGAAACTTTCTTGGGGGGGACCGCTAGGGAGGGGGATAATCCGATGGGGGGGGGGGGGGGGAAACTAGGTGTCAGCCAGAATTTCAAGTCCTGAAGCTAAAAGCCAGTTCACGTAACAGTAAAACATATATTTTCACGAAATCATTGGCCTTTGCAACATTTTTAATTGTTATTTTTTTATAAAACACTTCCAATGTTTAAACAATTTCGAAGGGTTACGCGGTCGGACGGGTATGTTGTATTTAATTTATCAATTGAAGGGTCTGTAAAAATGTTTAAAATTTAGTATGGGAATGAGAATTATGATCCATGGCCAAAAACCGTTTTATGAAAAAGTGCTTACGACCTTGGAAAGACAGGCAGTATCAGAAAGGGTCAAAAGTTGTTTGGCAAGTTGCCTTCGCAAGTTATCTGGCCAGCATTTGCCGAATTTTAGCTATGATAGTACCGCGTGTGCCAGATTTAGAGAATCCATACAATAGAGCGTTAAAACAATTTGTAACTGAATTAAATCAAAAAAATCAAATTTTATGCCTTTTCATCAAACATTTCGGTATCACGACTTTTCGTACCCAGGAAAAAAAAAAGTCTGGGTACGAAAAATCGGGTACGAAAAGTCGGGTACGAAAAGTCCTGGGTACGAAAAGTCGTATAACCAACATTTCAGCTCAATTTGGGCGCAGCACGCAACCTCTTAGACTCTTTATTAAACATCTTTTGAAAAACATTTTTTGAAAAAATGCAATTTAAATGCTCGATGATTATAAATAAATCTTTTGGCTTTTGAGCGATTCGCAAGGTATGCCTCAATAAAAGAAAAATGTTGGTGGTGCAGGCGAGGGATGGCTGTAAAAGGGAGGGATGAAAGCACAGCTGGATGCGTTTCAGCAGCGGGCAGCCTTTATGCGCCCATGATAGCACCAGCAGAACCGCCCGTAAAAGCCAACTCCTGCTTCCACCCTCCATGCCCTCTTCTCTCCTGCCTCCTTCCTCTTATCACTACCGCCAGTTCAAATACATCAAATATATATTTGGTTCCTGCCTACTGAAAGCACCCCCACTAGGACCAACGTTTGAACCTAACCAGATTCCCGACCCGTTCATGGATTTAGTTTACTTTAAATTTACGACAGAATCTAAATTTGATTAATTATTTCATCAATTACAAAAATCTCAATTTTTCGTATTTTTACAAAATGAACAGAATGGAAAATACATTGCACAAATTTGTCCTAGAATTAAGGTGTTTTGATATTTAATTTGAGCAGTGAAATTGAGCTTTCTTCACATTCAGTTATGCTGTCAGCCCATTTCTGCGTATTTTAAGAAAAAATTGTGCAGCGACGTAATAATGTAATGTATATAGATTTCGAATAACGACAAAAAAGGACGGTTAAAAAATTCATTCGAATGACTCTTGCCGCTACAAAAGAATGGGTCTGAAGTCATCAGTATATTCGTTTTTAATGCCAGCCGACGTGACGACTCCAGACGGATGTACAGACAGTTCTGCTACGGCAAAAGCCAATGGGTATTTGGTCCAGCTATGAGCGGAGAAGAAAAGATGTGGGGACTGGGGGTGGTTGAGAGATATTGAGAGGGTGGTAGTCGGTGGGGTAGTGGTAGAGAGAGGGTAGGGAGAGAACCTGACAAGGTGTTGCTGCTGGGCTGCGACGGAGGGCAGGGGGCGAAGGGCTTCCTGGCTCCGCCTGCAGTCCTCTACAGCTCCGTAATCCGACACCTGCTCAAATAGCCCCACTCACGCACCCCTTCAGCCTCTTCAATCCCTCCCGCCCCTTCCGCCCCTTCTACTCATCCACCTATCGCCCCCTCTACCACCTATCAGCCCCTCAACCCTCCCCAAGCAGAGAGAAAGAGAGGGGACATGAGCCTGGGCGTGGCGTAGCCGTGGTAGAGTTGGGTGCCGCCGGGCTGACGTAGCACTGTCTGCATGTAGGCTTGCTTGGCTCCTCCTCTACACCTCCATCCCCGCCACCGCCTCCTCCGCCTCCCAGCCGCACAGCCACTTACTAGCCCGCCTCTCTCATCGCCCAGCTTCAATTCACTCTCCACTCTCGCTCTCTCTCCATTGGGCTGGGGGAAGAGGCGTTTCCAGGGCGATGTGAGAAGGAGGGAATGAGGAGGGAAGCGAGGAATCCGCCATGATTGACGAGCGATTTCTGAAAGAAGGGAGCGCAGGTGGTGAATGGGAGGAAAAAGCCAGCCTCTCCCTCCCACCCGCCTCCTTAGCAGCTCCTTCATTGCATTTCCTAGACGCCCCACCTATTTTAGAGCCTCCTTTCCACCCTCTTTTTTTTATCGCCCTCCCAACCTCTACGTTTATGCAGACGATTTATGTTTTGCAAAAACCAATATTAAAAAAAAGCCCCCGAAAAGCCCCAGGCACAACACCCCGACCCCCAACCAAAACAAAACACCAAAAACACCAACAAAAACAACACAAAAAAAAAACAAAAAAAACCACAAAAAAAAAAAAAAAAAAAAAAAAACAAACACAAAAAAAAACAAAAAAAAAAAAAAAAAAAAAAAAAAAAAAAGAAAAAAAAAATAAAAAAAAAAAATGCAAAATACCTAAGCACGGATTCACTTTAGTGAAGATTAGTTAGTAATATATTTGACTACCTAAGAGGCAGAAGAAGCCTGGGTAGATGAAAGGTTGGTGGAGTGAAGGAGGGAGGGAGGAGGCGGAGTGGGTAGATTGGTGGTGGTGGAGTAGGTGGAGGACTAATGAACTGGGGGGCCCGGCCCCGTTTTCATGGGCCGTGAAGACCCGCAGCCTTTTCTACAGCCCTGGCAGCGAAACGGGCTTTCATTAGGCGAAAGCTTCCACTCCTCCCTCCTTCCCCCCACCCTCCTCCTGACGCAACTCCCCCTCCACAACCCTCTCGCATTCTTACTCTTCCTTCTCCTCACCCTCATGCTCTGCCCATCCTTGGCCCTAATAGGGCCAGGGGGAGGTGAAGCGAAGAGAGAAGAGCTGGTAGTAGTGGATATAGAGGTAGGCGTGGGTAGGCGGGCAGGTAGAAGGGAGGGGCAGGAAGGGGGGGTAAAGGGGGAGTTGGAGGCTCGGGTTGCTTGATCAGCGTGAGAGGGCAGCTTTGGGCTGTTCCAGGAGTGGAGGGAGGCTGTGTGGGTGGGGCTAGAGGGCGGGCGCGCAGATAAGGGTGAGAAGGCCAGGAGGGGTATAAGAAGTTCCATAGCTGCGGAGGAGTACAAAAGGGGAGCTCCAAAGGGGCGCATGTCCCCGCCAGAGCCCCTCCCACTCCCACTCCCTCTCTCTCCGCCCACCCCTTCAACCCCTGCCTCCTTCCCCCTTCAATTCTACCTCTACACATTTACGCACAAGGGGCTGGCTAGCCAGGGCCATTGGAGTGATCACTTGAGCGGAACTAATCCAGCATCCAACCCTCGCCTTCTCCACTACCACCTGAAAGCATCACTCATCGTTCCGACCCACCCACACTCACCCTTTTAGCAGCTGAGCAGCAGCTATTCTTTTGACTGGGCTGAAGAGGTGTGGGTGATTTCGGAGTTGTGTTGGGCCCCAGAGCTGCGCTACTTGCATTTGCAGTATTCCATTAGCTTTTTCCGCTCCTCTGCCCATCCTTCAGCGACTGTCACTTTTCTCCTCCGCTCAATTGCTCCCAACACGCGCCCCTACATGCTCAAGAAAATGCGCACAGAAAATCTAGACCACCACTGCCGCTGTACAGAAGGAAGAATGGCACTGGAATGGAAAACATTTGGCAGCAACAGGGAAGAGGTGTAGAGAAATATGGAAAGGAAGAGATTAGGCGATGAGAGCAGATTTGTCATTGTAGAGAACGGCCTGGAAGTCTTCCACCTGAAGCGAAAGGAAAGCTTTCTACAGATTTGAACTTTGAAGGTAATATGGAAAAAGCAAAAAAGCAACCTTTTGGCCATCGGGTCCATAGAAGAAGGCGCGGAAGCAGTCCTCGCAGAAGAAGCCAGTGTCTGTGGGCAGCCGCATGCTTCCGTATATCACGTATCTGCCGAGTTCATTTGTCCCGTGTAAAGGTTAAAAATGAAGGAATGGGTGAAAGAAAGTGGTAACTTGGCCGTGTATCGCTTGCAGGCCATGCATGGCGTGCGCTTCTTGGACTTGGAGGAGATGCAGATGGGGTAGTAGTCCGCCTCCTGGCAATCGTCCGGGTGCTGCAGCCTGCATTCACTCTCCCTTTCCGCCAGTGGGTGGAAGAAGAAGCGGGAGATGAGCACCGAACGCTGGTGACCATGAAGAGGTGCTCGCAGGTGCCCTGGTGCAGGTAGAGATAGGGCTGGCCGAGGCGAAGGGTGAGGTCCCGGAAGCGCACCCCCTCCATACGCTCTGCCTTCATTGCATCCGCATCCACCTCACAAATACTTTACCTTGCTCCCACTTTCCCCAGAAGGACAGAATACAGGGTGGCTTTGAAATTATCTATTCCTGTTCATATTTCTCTTCATATTTAGTGGCGTTGACATAGAATGAAGGAAGGTAAAAGGGGGGACCTCATCCCGATGTCGCTCGGCCCACTGGAGAATAGGGCGGCTGTAGTCAATGGAGCCTTCTTCGCGCCCGTCATTGTAGAAAGTGTCATGGATGTAGAAGAAGCCAGACGGGTAGAGATCCTCAAAACACGCCTCCATGGAGGATGGTAATAGTAATGACTGGCAAAAAAGGAGTGCCTTGGCAAAGCTGGGATTGAGCTGGCCGCGGGGCTTGTCGCTGAGATCCTCGGCGGTGGCAAAGTCGGAAGTGCAGGCAATCTTGTCCCGCAGTGCCGTCAGCTCCGTCTCCCTGCGCACCAGGAACACCATGTCCATCGTCAGCTGAGAAGAACCTTGGCAAAGCTGGGGTTGAGCTGGCCGCGGGGCTTGTCGCTGAGATCCTCGGCGGTGGCGAAGTCGGAAGCGCAGGCGATCTTGTCCCGCAGTGCCGTCAGCTCCGTCTCCCCGCGCACCAGGAACACCATGTCCATCGTCAGCTGAGAAGAACCTTGGCAAAGCTGGGGTTGAGCTGGCCGCGGGGCTTGTCGCTGAGATCCTCGGCGGTGGCGAAGTCGGAAGCGCAGGCGATCTTGTCCCGCAGTGCCGTCAGCTCCGTCTCCCCGCGCACCAGGAACACCATGTCCATCGTCAGCTGCAGTCAGGGCAGGTGAATAGCAGAAGGTGAAGTGGGGATAAGGTGGAACGAGGCGTCCGAGTCGAATTTCGTGGAACTCGAGGGGGCGAGCGTAAGGGCGGCAGAAGACGACGGTGAGGATCATGTCCGTCGGCTGGTACACCGTACGCACTCCCAACGGACAAATGCTGGCCTCCTGATGGGTTCGGAGCTGCAAATTGGTATTTTTGATGAACAAAAGATAAAGTTTATGGAAAAAGAGTTTTGTCTGTACTATGAATGGGTTTGCTCATTGGTTCTGGCTTATTTCATTCATTTTCAATTTTTGCGTTGTTTCCATTTGTTGTTTTTTGGTGTAGTTCGGGTAACAGAGCCGATTTGGGCTTGAGAAAAGGGGGTGGTGTTAGCATGTGTACTGTTTGGCTTTCCTTTCTCTGGGCAACCAATTCACAGCCGCATATAGGGAAACCGGTTTTTGAGGCCATGGCCGGTATCAACGAAATAGACGGCTCAATCATCTTGTTTCGGTTCTCTTTTGTTCCTTGCCCTATAGATTATTCTCAATCTCATCATGTGTGTCTAAAGAAACATTCCGTTGAGAGAATGGTGCGAAGTGCAGACATATTATGGATCTTCTTTGCTGCTGTTTGCTCTGTTCAGTCCGAAAGTTAGCCGAAAAAAACAATTCGAATAAATCCAATAAGAGCAATGTACCAGGACAGACTGAAGATTGGATAAAAGAGGGCCAAGACTGGCTTGCGAATCGCCTGAAAGAGAGTCCAATCCCTCTGAAAAGAGCCAAAAACGTCATTCTCTTCATCGGCGATGGCATGGGTATCCCTGAAATTACTGCTACAAGGTCGAGTTTCATTCTTTGCTTGGTTTCCTCAAATTCAATGATGTTTCCAGGATTTACCTGAGCCAAGCGAAGAATGAAACTGAGCAACACCTGCCGCTATCCTGGGAAGCCTTCCCCACTACCGGTCTCGTCAAGGTGAAAGTCAATGGATGTCCTTGGCAGTCAAAGCCTAACATAGAAGAACTGGACAGACCTACTCCTCGGACTACCAGGTGACCGACTCTGCGGCCGCCGCCACAGCCTTCCTCTGCGGCACCAAGGCTCCCTGGGCCACCATCGGGGTTCTGCACCTCCATTCAGTCTCAGAGACCTGTAGTTGAGCTGCTCTCGGCCAGGCACACACCAGCGTGGCCCACCGCAACTGCTCCGCCTTCCTGGCCACCGGAGGCCTGGACTGTCTGGTGGCCTGGGCCCAGAGAGGCGGGCTGCGCACCGGGCTGGTGACCAGCACCGTCGTCGTCCACGCCACGCCCGCCGCCGCCTTCGCCGCCACCCCGGAGCGCGAGGCCCTCGACGACTCCGCCAACCCCTGCGCATCGGACCAAGTCCCGGACATCGCCGCCCAGCTCGTCCGCCAGCAGCCGGGCGCCGCAATTAATGTCTGGGGTTGTTTAGGGGAGGAGTTTGAGCTTATATGGGCGAGGTTTAGGTTATCCTGGGCGGAGGGAGGCGGCATTTCCTGCCCAACGACACGCGGGATGTGGAGGATGAGGCTTTGTACAATCGACGACAGGATGGGCAAGACCTCATTGCTGTTGGAGTGAATTGAAAGCCAAATCAGTTTGGTGATGTTGTTTGAGCAGGAATGGAAGCAAAGGAGAGGCGAAAAAAGTGCCTACGTGTGGAATGGAAGCCAACTGGCTGATGTTGATCCCAAGAAGACAGACTACCTTTTAGGTTGCCTGCTAGCCTCTGTTGTAGTCAAATATCATGGCATGATCTGAGGTCTGTTCGAGTACAAACATCTGGAGTACAGCTTATTCAAAAAAGCTGAAAACGACAATCCCAGCCTTGCCGAGATGACGCTAAAAGCTATCCAGATTTTGAGCCAAGGAGAGAACGGCTATTTCCTGCTCGTGGAAGGTTCATTGCATTGCTCCCACCTCTTTTCCGTCGCCTATGTTAGCACTTTAAAGCCGGGAGAATAGACCATGCGCTGCACCAGAATCAGGGCAAAAACGCCATCTTCGAAACCATCCAACTCCATGAAGCTGTTGAGAAGGTGTCTCAGTGAATCACAGCCTGCCCACCTATACAGCCTCTGTTTGAAAGGTTCGAGAAGAGTTGGAGAGGCAGGGCCAATTGTCAGAAAGTCTGCTGGTGCTGACTGCGGACCACGGGCACCCGCTTAGCCTCGTCGGCTATCCCCGCCTTCAAGTTCCCATCCTTGGTTGCAACTGGGCCTATCACTCCTTTCTCGCCCCCTACACTCTGCCCCTGAGCACCCTACAGGGACCTTCAAAGCGCCCAGTGCCTATGAGGAACCGATGCTGGATGGACTGGCCGCCACCATGCTCAACTTTGCCAACGGACCTGGCGCTGCCGCACATCTCAATCTATCCTCCGGCCATTACAGGCGAGATCTGGAGACCCTGGACACTGGTAAACCCCGCTATTTTCTTCTCCCCTTCGCTCAAAAGCCAGAGCTCAGCGGCCAAGCCTTGAAGAGGCGGAGGATTTTGTGCAGCCGACGTTCATGGAGGCAGCCTATGCGACGCACAGTGGGGAGGATGTCGGCCTGTGGGCTGCCGGGCCTAGTGCGCCTCTGTTTTCTGGCAGCATTGGTTCATATTCTCGGCTTCTACGAGAATTCCTACGCCTACTTTTGCAGAGAATCATTACATCGCTCATGCAGTAGCCTTCGCCCTGTGCATTGGCATTAGTCGGGAGCAGTGTCTACGCTATCACTCCACAGCCCAGCCAACCTCCAAAGGTTTCCTTTTTCCATGCCAAGTTGATTGGTAAACTTAGGTTTGGAGAACTCAGTGGTTGGCTCAATGAATTTGGAAGAATTTAGGTCCAACTTAATTTGCATTTAGCTTATAAAATTTTCAGGAAATATTATCTATTGTGCTGAATAAAATTGTAATGCAATAATAGTGGGGTAAAATTGTAATGCAATAATTTGCTGAATGCATTGCCGGAAAGATGAATTGAAGAAAAAAGCGACGGCTATCGAATTAGTGGAGGTGGCATTGCTGTGCTAGTGATCGTGTTTTTGGTTCTGTTTCTGCTCATTGCCGGTCTTTCTTTCCTCCTCTATCGTTCTAAAGCCAAGACAAGAATTTCTGATGCTTATACTCCCTCTCTTCGTTATACTAGCTAATGCTTCATTTGATCGTGATAATTTATCCAGTTTTGAATTTCTAAATGTGTTTACCTGTGCTGAGCTCAAAACTAAGTTGTCAGTGAAAGTTAAAATGGCAAATGAACCGCACCACTTGGTAGTTGTAGCGTTTGTAGATGAGGCGTGCCATGGCCTCCTGACGATAGCTGAGCTTTTGCTTCTTCTCCTGCTCCGCATGCTGGGCCCTGTAGATGGAGCGTCTGAGAAATTGGCTGAAGTAAGAAGATTAACTAGAAGGAGACCGGACTGTGTGCAGCTGTGTCTCAGTAGGCAGGTGTAGAGTGAAGGGGTTGTCCTCGTTCACCAACTCCTCGTGGGCGAGCAGAGAGGGGCTGCAGGATTAGATCACTGCGTCAGAGGCCAAATAAGTCGAGCAAGGAGAACTGGCTGTCGCGCTCCAGCTCCAGGACTTGGTTGAGGTCGCTGGCTGGGAGGCCGAGTCTCTGGGCCAGATCCACCAGCTGTGACTCCTCACTGGCCGCCATCGTCTCCTCTGCAGTCTCATCTCTAGATGAGGGGAGGAGATGAAAAGGGGGAAAGGAGGGACGGACCGTCGGCTTCTCCGAAGTGTGTGTAGGCGGCCAGTTTGGCGGCCTCCGCGAACCAGTCTTCCAGACGCACCAGATCCGACACGTAGGCCTTGTCCCAGGGCTTGTGAAGGTTGTCCATCCTCACCTCCTACTACCACCAGCTTCTGCTCTTCGAAACAAAGGAAAACATTCTCTCAAAATTACAATGCCTGCTCCTCTTCCATTAACATAGCACCACTGGTCTTGCCCAGGCAAAAGAAGACGCCCAATTGTGGAGAGAACGATGGAGCAACTTTACTTAGAAGAAAAACGGTCTGGTGAAACGAATGCGGACAAACGGCAGTGAAGCTAAAACGGAGTCCATAAAGTGATATATCACAGCCCAATTTCTAGAGGGGAAAGGACGGGGTCGACTATTTCTTTGCCTTGGCTGTCTTCTTGCCTTTCTTGGCCTTCGGCGCATACTTCTCTGCCAGCTGATCCAAATAGGAGTCCATCTGGCCACAACCTTCCTTCTTTTCCTGCCTAAATCATATTACAGGCGCAAACCTGGACTGCACGGCGGGAGTGACGAGCCAGGATCATGGACTCCAGGTCAGAGCCTCCTGCTCCCTGTGCAGCAAGGACATTGAGAGCCAAGGGAAAGAAAAGGGAATGATGGGACCTCTTTCTCCTGCAAGGCTTGGAGGGCACGCTCTGCCTGCCGAGCCTCCTTCTCAGCCGCCTTCCGTCCTGCAATGGGCCAGTTTGGGCTTCTAGGTCAAATGAATCGGCCATCCTCCTACGCTTGGCCTTCTTGTCCTTGGGCTCCTCGGCGAAACCGGGCAACTCCTTCAGCACACCCTCCTCTATCATCTCCTCAACCATCACTCTATTCAGCATCAATGCTCCTGACTTCACGGGCAGAGGGCGTACGCGGATGATGGCAGTGACGCGTTCTTCGTCGTCGATGACGTTGGCGCAGAAGATGTTGTCCAGGATGTAGCCCAGGTCCCCATCGCCGCCGTTGTAGGCCGCCACGATGTCCGCCTTCTCCTCATCCGAGCCTGCAGCCCCAAATCTTCTCAGCAATCGGCCAGGAAGGGTTGGAGGAACCTTTGTACTCCTTCTTGAAGGCCAGGTAGTCCTCCTCTGTGATGGGCTTGAAGAGCTGGCGCCAAACGGCCATCCAATCGTCGAAGCCCTCGCCCAGGCTCTCATCATCCACCGAGCCTGGCCCCCAAAGCCATCTATATGTCAGATGGAAGGGAGATGAGCAAGAGGGAACCGGTTTGATCGTAGACCTTGCGACGCTTTGAGTCGGAGAGGACGGTGTAGGCCTTGCCGATGATCTGGAACTTGGCGGTGGCCTCGGCGCTCTGGTTCCTGTCCGGATGCCACTTCAGCGAGGCTTTGTAGTAGGCCTTTTTCACTGACAGTCCATTCCAGCCATGCCTTGAAGCGCAGGAGGGAAGGAATGAGTACCAGCATCCGCTGAGAGAGCCTTTTGCTCCGATTTGTCGCTGGGCAAGCGTAGGATGGCGTAGAGGCAGACGGTGTTGAAGTGATGCTGACATTCCTCACTGAAGCTTAGGCTCATCCTGCCAAGGCCAAGGCTCAGCAGAAAAGCGCCGTTATTGGGGAGCGGAAAGGGCTGGGCCTTTGCAAAATAGCTTGCGCGCTAGCTTCACTACCGTAGGAAACTCTCAATTCATGATGCTCAGGCATGCATAAAAGGAGGGATCTTCATTATGGTGTTTATAAGGTTTTCGCCGTAGCCGATCTTTTGTGACTTTTGTGGTGTTTATTTTCATTGAGGCTGCTTTTTCAGTTTAGTTTATCCATTAAACAAAGCGCAAAGACAAAGACAAGGCAAAGACTGTACAAGAATCAATGCAAAAATAGAAAGCGTGAAATTTGGTAGAAAGCAATTGGGCAGTGAAAAGAGATTTAGACACATTTGAGGACGTTGTTGTGGTTGTTGCAGCGCGGGGTGCCGGCCACACAGCCCGACTCCATGCCCAACAGGTTCGTCCCCTTCTCCCAGAAGAAGCGACCTCCAGACAGCAGAGGAGAAGGATTAGGAAAGGATGAAGGCAGTAAAGAAGAGGAACCGTCAGCGCCCCAGGTGGTGTTCCAGGAGTTGTTGATGACCCAGTACTTGCGGCCGTCCTGCAGCTCTCCCCAGCCGATGATGGTGATGGCGTGCCCCCCGTCGAAGTAGCCGCCAGCCTTGTTGTAGATCCCGTTCTTGTACTGCATGAAGTTGGAGTACACCTGTTCAACCACCCTCATCTCTGCCTATCCAGCTGAGCTGAAGAGCGTACCTGGAAGGCACACTCAATTGAGCCATGGTGGTAGATCTCTTCCATCATCGCCTCCTCCCCAACCACCTTCCGCGCATCATTTGCTGCAAGCCCCTCTATTCCTCCTCCATGGGCTCAGAAGAAAAGAAATTGGAGACCGTAGTGCTTGTCCTGAGCGTAGGAAAGGGGATAGCCGGCCTCGCAGCTCTGACTACAGGCCGGAGTTCCGCGATGGGCCATGTGAGGCTGAAAATGAGGGATGAGGTGGATAGGAGAAGGAGGGGAGAAGGAGGAGAAGGAGTACAGCAATGACGTAGGGCTGGCAGCCGCAACGGGAGCCGTACCAGCCCCCACTGACCACGCCCGTCTTCGCCCAGTACTGCATGGCATCGATGGGGTAGCCGCCCTGGCATCTGGCAGTGGAGTATAGGAGGGTGGAGGAGGAAGAGGAGGTGGAGTGTAGAAGCGGGAACCCTTCGCCACACCAGGAGCAGCAGGAGAGGATCTGCTCGGCGCTCATGTCCATGCAGGGGCGGTGCTCGTTGAGCAGTTCCGGGTAGATGGCCGTGTCCGCACAGGCCTTCCGCCCGCCGCACGCGATGCACATCCGATGGGCCACCACCTGGGAGGCTGCCACCGCCTGCCCCAACACCCAGTTCTATCTGAGATCTTGTGATTGGCTAAGGAGGTGTGATGAACCCAGCAGGAGCCGCAGGAGGCCTGGTCCTTGATGTAGGCGATGGTGTTCTGGCACTCCGTCCAGTCGTCCCAGCCCGCCACGAAGTTCTTCGGGAGGGTCTCGGCGGTAGTGCGTCCCTTGAGGATGCGATGGTCCTTGGAGGCGTGGCCGTCGTCCAGTTTGGCGCCGAGGTAGACCTTCCGCTGCTCCCGGCTCAAGGCCCGGAAGTAGCCGCTCCCCTCCGCCTCCAGCTCCAGCTCCAGCGAGGGACGAGGGTACTGCAACCAGTACTCCTAGAGTGGCCTGGATGGAGAAGAGGGGGAGGAACGGGCTTGGCGGCCTCAGCCACGGCGAGGAAGAAGAGGATGGCGAGAGAGTGCATGTGTGGAGTGATTGGAGAGGCTCAGTCGGTGGACTGTTGGCTCTGGACTGGCTGGAGGGGCTTTTATAGGGCACTTGTTTGCTGCGGCGGTCTGGGAGTCTGCTGGCGAAGCAGCCAGGCGTTGTTGTGCCGCAGGAGGCTGGCACAGGGACTCTTTGGGCTTTGGGAATGTGGGCAGGTGTTGCTGAGAAGGCGGGGATTGGCTGGCTTCCGTCTTTCCCCGCCCCATGCTTGTCATGCTGGTTTGGCTTGCATTGTTTGCATTGCACAACGTGCGCCAAATGTTTGCAAGTGCAGCGTATCAAAATCAACTGACAGCTCAATGATCATAGATTGATGGAGGAAGAGAATAGGATAGGATATGTAGAATGATGATGGATGCGGAGTGTTCAGAGGAGGCCTTGTCGTTTGAGGTCCTCGTAGGTCTTGCGTGAGACGACGTTGCCGTGTGAGTCTTCGAACTCCTCTTCCAGCTCCGGCGCCCACCGCTTCGTCTCCTTCGTCTCCCGAATCACCTGCCACACTGCAACAGCCCCATCACTTCAAACACTATCCTCAGCTCAGCATAGCCTAGCGCCAACACTCGATGGCATCCGAGATCTTGGTGATGTTGGCAAAGTGGGCGGTGTTGGGGATGCCTAGACAGCGCATGCCGTGTGCGTGTCGCCACTCCTACAAACAGCAACCCCCTATAGGATGGAATAAAAGGGGCTAGAAGTGTAAGAGAACAGAGAAGTGGAGCTGGAAGGCCTTGGGACCCTTGTACTGCTGGTTGCCGCAGATCTCGCAGCTGTAGGAGATGTTGAGGCCGTGGAGTTTGTAGAGCCAGTAGGGAATGGGCTTCCCGTCCCAGCCCAGCGGGAGGTTCTTGGGGTTGTAGGGCATGTCGTCGTCCACATCATCGTCGCTCATGGCAGCGGCCGCGGCGGCCTCCGCATCCTCCTCCTCCTCCTCCTCCCCGGCCGTCCGCGCCTGCTTCCGCTCCACATTGTCCTTCGTCGCCCCCCGCTCCTCCGCCAGCAGACGCAGCATGTGCAGGATGGCGCACTCCAGGCCCGCCAGTGTTCGTCGACGCTCATCCTCTACCTCCGTCTCGTCCTTCCCGCCCCCTTTCTTCTTCTTCTTTCCTCCAGCTCCAGTTTTCAGCTCCTCTGGGAGGTCTTCCAGACGCTTGCCCTTGGTGGCGAAGAGACGGGCGGCGCGTTCCTCCAGCGTCCCGCCGCACTTGAGTCGGAGGGCGAGGAGGGCGGACTTGAGGCGGTCCAGACCGAGGGCCTCCAGCTCCGCGGCGGAGTTGAAGGGACTGAGGTCCAGGTAGGCGCCGGTGTGGGCCAGGGCCCCGCTGCCCTCCTTCGCCCAGCCGGCCACCCGGCCCTCGGCCCAGGCCGCGTTGAACTCCGCCTCCGCCTTGTTCATCTCGCTCCCCATCTCCAGCAGAGGCCGTGTCCTGAGGTAGGAGGATGAGTAGGAGGAGGAGGAGAGGAGGAAGAAGGGAGGATGCCGAGAGAGGAAGTCGGCGAGGTAGTCGCGGAGGGCGATGAGGTAGCGTCGGTAGGCGCCCTTCTTCTTCGTCTCTTTCGGCACGTCCGCGAACTTGTCCAGTGTCAGCAGGTACGTCACGTAGTCCGTCTTCGGCACTGCCTGCAACAATTTACACTTATTTTCTGCCAATTAGCCAAATAATCCTCCCTCATATAATCAATTGAAGATAATCCGGTAAAGAGAGCCAAGAAAGCAATAGAAGATTGAGGACCTTAAGATTGAGGAACTTGTAGTAGAGCTGGTGAAGGTCAAGAAAACGTCCGTAGCCCTCCTCGTCTGTGAACTCGATCATGTCCGTCTCCACCCTGTTGGGGTCATCCACCAGCTCGTTCATTTCCTAGAGCCGCGCGGGAGGGTTGTGTGAGTGGGCAGTGAGGGTGTGGGAAGGGGCAAAGGGCAAACGGCAAATTCAACGGAGAGTGGCTTGGCGATCTCGTCCGGAGTCCTCCGATGCGCATCCTTCAGCTCCTTCAGGCGGCTGTAGAACTCTGCGAACTCGTTCGGGCCACCTGGAGTGAGGGGGACTGCTTGTCTTAAAGCTGCTGAGGTGAGAGTAGCAGGAGAAGGAGAAGGAGAGGGAGAGGAGAGAAGGAGGAGAGGAGGAGTAGAGGAGCTTAGAGGAGAGGAAAGGAGACCGATGCGGGAGATTTCCTCTGACCGGCGCCCATCGGAGTCCTCGTAGGCAGTCAGCAGCTTACTGCTCGCCTCCATGTAGCGCTGAAAGCCCCTTGCCGATCAAGGGACGGAGAATGAAAAGAGGAAGTGGGATACATCGAGGAGCATCTTGAGACGGTGTTCAGAGTTGATCTTTTCCTTGTTCTGCAATGAGCGTGAATGAGGGAGGGAGAATGGAGATGAAGAGGAAGAAGGAAGACGGTTTTCTTGTCGTGAAGCGATTCTCTGACCATGGTGTCGACGAGGCGTTCTCGCTCCTCGTGCTGCCGACGCGAGTTCTCCAGCACCGAGTCCATCCCCTACCTTCTTTCCACTTCCTATGGCTACTTTTCGTGTTCCTCCTCCCCTCAAAGACTCTGGCGTAGACGAAGCACTCCAGCCTCAATCAGGGACACAGCCCACGCGCGTCTTTAAATTTCCTTCCCTCCAATCAAGCACCCAATCAAATTCAACTTCAAATGATTTCAAATATTTTTACCATTGCTAAAAAAAGTTTAGGCAGGGCAGCGCTACGCTCCAGTGCTTCCGCACCCATGCTGGCTGCCTACTTTCTTTAAATTTTAAATTATTTTTTCATATTCACGTATAATCAGGCGCAAAATAAATGTTTAAAAGTGCTTTTGAAAACTATTAAAAAACAAATTTAAAATGCGCTCTCTTTCTTATTTTCTTTACCTTTTTATGCAGTGTGCTTGTATCTTCCGCTAGGTTGCTGGGGATGGATTTAGCCGATTTTGGTGCTAAGTTGGGATAGAACTCTAAGTTTCACTTCTTTCTTGTTTTTCGAGTCTTGCGAATGGTTCTGTCGCTTCGTTATTGATTGATGGGCAAAGCTGCACTGGCTAGATATCTGGAATCAATAGGTGGTAGCACAACAATCTCTAGCGTTGAACCAGAATCCTTGGCTGGGGTTGTGTTTAAACATTCCCCTTCATTCGTTCGTTTGAAATATGGAAATATGAAATATGAAATTTGGAACATGTTTTCCTTGGCGTGATTTTGATTTGTTCCTGATTTAAAGGAAACTCGAAAAACAGAAAATTGGACCTCGAAAATTGGCTGATGACCAGGATCCCCCCCCCCCCCAAGGGTTTTACCGGCCAACCAAGCCAGTTTTGGACCAACCACGAGTTTTGCCCCCCCCCCTCAAGGGTTTTGCCCCCCCCCAAATTTGCCTTGTATTCTTGAGGTTATCAACTATGCATTGGGTGTGACTAAGCGCAAGATACAAGCAAGAACAGTATATGAGTTTGGTGACCACTATCCCCCCCCCCAAATGCCACTTGGTGGGGGGATACTGGTCATCAATCAAGGGATTTTGGCATTTGGGGGGGGATAGTGGTCACCGAAGTCGATGACCAGAATCCCCCCCCCAAGTGCAAAAACACCAAAAATCGCCTTGAAAGCATGATCATACGTACATTGATTACTGATTTTGGGGGGGGGATACTTACGTGGGGGGGGATACTTACGTGGGGGGGATACTTCACAGGTGGGGGGGTAAAAGCTTGGGGGGGGGTAGAAGCCTTGGGGGGGGGGGATTCTGGTCATAAGCCCGAAAATTCAGAATATTTTCGATAATGGTGCGTTTTCTTATATTATTTATTATAATGATTATAATTAGGGTCAGTGAACAATTTTATTCCACTTTTTATTGGCTCACTAAATGAAGTGCAATTGATGGACAACTAGGAAATGATTGGCTGCTCTGCACACAAGATAGGTAGCAGAAAATGAAGAGCAAAGGAAGAATAAATGAAGAACAAATGAAAAATGAAGTACAAAGTGATGCAAAACTAGTTCTAGGACGGCTCGTTGCTGCTGAGGAAGTCCTCCACCAGCTGAGCACCAGTCCTCCACCACTCGTCCACCAGTCGAACAAAGGTCGCCTCATCCTCCAACGCCACCGACACCAACTCCTCCGGCTTTACGAACCGCTCACAATCTCTACTCCACATAGCATAACCGTACCAACTACCACCCTCGCCCTTTTTGGCCCAAGCTGGTGAAATGATGAGAAAGGGGAGAGCTGTTTTGGGCGGGAGGGATTGATGAGAGGTGTAAAGGAGAATCGTCGGAGAGAATGGCGGCGTCCAGGGCTTCTGCGCAGGTGCCGAGAATCTTCTCTCCACTCGGCGCCACGAAACCGAACACTCCTTCTTCCTGCCCAAATCTCTGCATAGCATCGCATCTCTTCATGGGAGGGTGGAGGGCAAAGGACCGAGTTTTCGGATGTGGGCGCCGGGGCAGATAAAGAGCTTCACGCTTTCCTGGAAGCTGAGTTTTTGGCTGGCAGTCCCGCCTCGCTTGGGGCCAGGAACATGGGATCGGGTTTAACAGTTATCTAAAAAAAATCCGAAGAGATCTGAAGCTGCACGCCAAAACAAAATGCAACTGTCAAAGAAGCAGATTCCATTGGTATTTGATGTATTTCTTTCTTTCACTCGGGTTAACTGGATTTAAAGAAGAATGAGAGCTTCAATTTCGCTTTGGCGATGGTACTTGTTAGTTTCATCTGCTATTGCACCCCATTGGACTCAGGGCAAGACAGCACTTTGCAGGCTGCTTTTAATTTTGAGCACAACCATTTGTTTCGACGATAGTCTGCATAGATCTTCACATAAAATATGTGGCCTAGGATAGCATTGGTGCAAGAAGCTGAAAAAATCTGTTTAGTTTTTGCAATCAATTAGCATTCTCAAGGGCGTAGCAAAAAGTGAACTCTTTCCAAGCGAATGAAATTGGGCTGGCGCGAATGGAGCTTTAGCGGAGTGTCAGCGCCCAGCCCCTCTTTTCGACCCAGGTGTATGTTTTGAGGGTTATTGCCAGATCTTGAAACTGATAAGCGTTTTTCTCAACTTTGCCTGCACCAATTGATGAGATTTTTGCAGCATTGGAAAGAACATCATCGAATTGTGGGGGGTACTCGCGAAAATTAGCAAAATATGGCTTCCTTTGCTTTGAAAATTTGCAAACAAAAGTGCCGCACGAACTCCTTCCCTTCCCTTCCCTTCTTCCCTTCCCTTCCCTTCCCTTCTTCGCATCTACTCCATGAACGGGTGTAGGTATTCATTTCATCCCCCAGCCTCTTCCCTTGGGTCTTCAACTGCGCAGATTTGTGCATTAAAAATAGGCTATTTCCCAGCTAACTCCATGCGCCCCTGTGGTGTAGTGGTAAGATGATTAACTTTTCGCTGAGTTCTAAATTTTTCATTTTATTAACAATTATTTTATTTTTACTACCAAATATTTTGTTTTTGTTAATAATTATTTTTTATAATATAATATCAATTTTTTATTTAATTTCTTGCATGCTTAAAGTTGAGGAAATATCTGGTACCATTGGCAAGCCAAGAGTAAAACTCTTTTCTCCCAAAAATTGACTGCCCCGAGTACAAAGCCAACGACATTGATCTACATTAATGGAATATTTTTGAATGCTTTTAAAGTTGAGGAAATAACTGGTACCATCGGCAAGCCGAAATAGAGCTCTTTTCTCCTGAAAAAATCGATTGCCCCGAGTGTAAAGCCAAAGAAATTGCCCTATTACTAGTGAAATCTGCTGTGTCACCTGCATTTTGTTTGAGCGCGCATGAAAAGAGCCCTGGAACTGCGTGCGAAAACAAAATGCAAATGCCCCACAAGCAGATTTCACTAGTAATAGGGCAATTTCTTTGGCTTTACACTCGGGGCAATCGATTTTTTCAGGAGAAAAGAGCTCTATTTCGGCTTGCCGATGGTACCAGTTATAGTTAATGTTTTGATATTGTATTTATTGGTACAACAAAGAATCTCAGCCAAAGGCCTTTGCAAGCTTTTTGATAACGTTGGTTCGTACGCCAGCTAATGGCAGATGTCATTGAAACGGTAAGCTACTCTTGAGGTTTCTGAAATTTTTAAAAATGGCCAGCCCAATGTTCTTTTCCTCCATAGTGACCAAAGGAATAATCAGTTTGAGAAACTTATTTTCACCTCTGTTCACCATTGAGCCAGGTTTTATTTGTCGGTAAAGTAGGGTAAAGAATCGGAGAGGTAATTTTGACTGGTACCATTGAGAATGAAAGTATTAATAAAACAAACATTATTCTAAGACCTCGTTCCTCAAATTTGTTGGTCACTGGTACGGTGCTCAGGCTCTGAGTATTGGCATTTCTGCAACTTCCATAAACAAAAGGGCTAAAGACGGCGTTTTGTCAGATAACCATGCCTCCGTTGAAAGGACTATCTCTGAACCGAAAATTTAGCCATCGATAGTACGATACATTTAGCCAAAGGCAAATGCAAGTGATACAGCAGTTTCCATTAGTATATGTTTTTCATTGACTTTTTTACTCGTTTTAAGATTTTTTTGGAGAATTAAGCTTCACTTTTGGTAGCAGTTATATTCACAGACCTGTCGTGTACCATGCATATCCTGCTTTTTCCTGCGGATTTCACTCAAAATGTGGATATTAAAAGTTATTTATTACATTTAATTAGTTGTAGATCGTCAGTAGCGCCAAGTTTTGAAGAAAATCGGAGGTGCTGACGGAGGCTGCTTAACTAGCTTCACTGCCCTGAGAAACTTGACTGAAGGAGCTGAAAGTGGGGACGTTTTTCTTTAGCCAAACCATAAAAATCATTGTTTAAAGTCAGCGTTGGTCTAATATAGCATCTTTTCTCAGAATTTTATTCATATTTCATCTTACCATTTATTAATTGCAAATGAGGGCTGACTCCCACAATCCCCCCCCATGGCGTTTGCCCCCCCCCCCCCCCCCCCCCCCCCCCCCCCAACGCATCTGCCCCTCCCCCATGGTCGACCCCCCCCCAAATCTAAGATGCTCCTAACCATGTGCAAGGTGCTCAATCAATGCTCAAATCGGCAAATCGGCATTTGGGGGGGGGGGGCAATTGGAAAAATTTTGGTGTGGGGGGGGGCCAATTGGAAAAATTTTCGTTTGGGGGGGACAATTGGAAAAATTTTCGTTTGGGGGGGGGGACAACTGGAAAAATTTTCGTTTGGGGGGGGACAATTGGAAAAATTTTCGTTTGGGGGGGGGGGACAATTGGAAAAATTTTCGTTTGGGGGGGGGACAATTGGAAAAATTTTCGTTTGGGGGGGGGGGGACAATTGGAAAAATTTTCGTTTGGGGGGGGGGGACAATTGGAAAAAATTTCGTTTGGGGGGGGGACAATTGGAAAAGAAAACAAGTACTTTTTGAGCTTATCACCTATGTTTGCGGGTCTCTAAGCAACTATACTTGGTACTGCCACAGTATACACGGGTTTTGACTAAGCCTAAGAGGGGAAACAGAATCAGTATCCAAGCTGTATTCAAGATAAGTAGAAAAAATGCTAGGGGGGGGGACTCGTCGATGGGGGGGGGGGGATTTGTACGATGGGGGGGACACGTCAGTGGTGGGGGGGCAAACGCTTGGAGTCTGGGATTCTGGGATTCTGGGAGTGAGCCCAAATGAGCCCTGGCGAAGCCAAGGCTTTCAAAAAGGTGCTAAGTACTCATATAGCCCCTCTGCACGGAAATCTTTAGTAAAAGGCGAAAGATTTTCTCGCAATTTGCAGAGGAACCAGAGCTGATTGGAAAATGTTTTCTGACGATTAAGAATAATTTTTGCAACATGAGACAAAGCAGTAGTGAGAACGGAAAATGCGCAGTGTCGAACACCATAAATTCTGGGGACACCTTTTGCATACCTACTATGTACAATGTTTAGACTTAGAATAGAGGCAGAGGAAGTGCCTACGACCATACCACGTTGAAAGCACCGCATCCCGTCCGATCTGCGAAGTTAAGCAACGTTGGGCCTGGTTAGTACTTGGATGGGGGACCGCCTGGGAATACCAGGTGTCGTAGGCTTTTGCATTTTGATGTGTTAGATTTTATTATTTATTTTTAAGAAATGTTGCAGTTATATATTTCGTACCAATAACTCGAAAGCCAATCTTAGCCAATTATTAAATTTTGCGATATTTTGCAATCAATCAAGTCATGCACAGGCCTCTAAGCATCTAACAATTTCTTGTATATCCTTGATTTCGAAATACGGAAAAATCTTGGGATATAAAAATTGTTTTTTTTCTGATTTGCAGAATTTTTTGACGCCAATATAAATTAGCTTTATTACTTTCGCATTGAAATGTTAAATATTTTTAAATGAAGCAAGAACTATGTTTACTTATCCGAACATATAGATGAAAGGGAAAATATTAAAATGACAAGAGTTGGCAAACATTCCACCGAGTTAGTCAACTATACATGACAGTGTGGGTGGGTAGGATCGATCACCGCATGTGAACACCGGACATTGACTGGACAAATGAATTGATCACTTTTTTGACAAAGGTTATCCAAGTCTTTAGAATCCATTTTAACAAACCTATTGGCCACTGTTCGTCAGAATGCAATACTCAGCAGGATAAGAAAGGCAAACCTATCTACCATTGGAGGCTATTTATTCGTGATCGCATTAAAATAGTGTTCATGATAAGGCAAACAAGGAAATGTGGTCTGAAGAAGCAAATGCCTGTGCAAGCTGACAAACTACGCCAAGGTTCCCTTAAACTATCTAACACTATACGGTGCTACGTTCCACTCGGGACTGAGGCAAGAAGGAAGATGAAACCGGAGTCCCCTGCTATGAGCCGGAGCATGATAACAGAAAGGGGAGCAAGGCTTAGCGATAGGTTGAGCTGTGGAGTATGGGTGGTGGAGGGGGTTCGTGGTCTATCCGGTGATGGTTCGGTTGGCCCATTCCGGGAAGGTGCTGAGTGGGAAGACGAGGCGAGCGTAGCTCTGGTTGTTGAGCACGATGAGGAAGGAGGATAGGATCGAGATCACCATCCCGGACATCATCTGCACAGACAAAGACTCAATATTCTGCTGGTCTAGATGCAGCTGGGCGTAGGGAACCATGTCGGCGACGGTGAGGACGCCGGAGGCGAAGACGATGGCGTTGGGCGGCGTCCCCACGGGGAGGAAGAAGGCGAAGCTGCAGGCCAGCGCCACCGGCAGCACCAGGTTCAGCGGGTGCGTCCCGATGTTGTCCGCCTCAAACGCTTCCTCTCCTTCCAGCCAAGCAAGAAAGGCGGGCTCCTCACGAGTCCGGCGACGATGGGTACGAAGATGGAGGCGGTGACGGTGTTGGAGCAGATGTTGGTGATGAGCATGGTGATGACGACGCAGATGAACTGGATGGCCACCACGTCCATGCTACCCAGGCCGCGCAGCAGACTACCCACCCAGTCCGACAGACCACTCTCCTTCACTCCTACAGGGTTGACAGAGAGGATGGGCTGGAGAGTGAGGATGGAAAGCGCAGACCAGCAGCAAGGGCGAAACCGCCGCCGAGGAGGAGGACGACGCTCCAGGGGAACTTCTCCTGCATGCTCTTCCAGTCCATCAGCGTCCCCACGTGACGCGGAGGCCCGCTCCGATCTGTGTCAATCAAATTGCGGCCTCTACTCGTCTAGAAGTAATGTGTAATGAAAACCGCGTCTCTTGAAGCAGAGGAAGTCGGGCAGCTCATTGGGCAGCAGGAAGAGGATGGTGGCCATCAGCATGGCACTGGAGGCATCCGTGTAGTAGGACTTCCCGTTCGGCCTTCAAGGTCAATTGAAAACTTAAGATGAAAGTGGATAGGACTGGCGAACTCTTTGCGGAAGAGCTCGCCGAAGCCGGGTATCTGCTTGGGGTCGCGGAAGATCCAGAGGAGCAGGAGCACGAAGAAGGACAGGGCCACGGTCCACTCCGCGAAGCTCATGGGCGGCAGGTTGCGGTACTTGCTCCGCATCAGCTCGCCCACGCCGCCCTCGCCCTCCTTCGCCCCGCCGCGCTTGCAGCTGAAGGCCGCGAAGCCCAGGAAGTAGATGACCAGGGAGAGCCAGCAGACCAGCACTGCAATCTCTCAGCCCAGTGGAGGGGGGCAGGAGGGGAAGAGGAAGGAGGGAACCGCTGATGATCATGAGGGGAACGGCGAACTGGATCCAGGAGGCGTAGGTGATGCCTGTGTCGGCGCCGGGGTAGGTCTTGGCGAGGATGCCGACGGTGACGAGGTTGGGCGGGGTGCCGGTGATGGTGCCGGTGCCGCCGATGTTGGCCGCGAAGGCGATGCAGATCATCATGCCCTTGGCGATGTTGCTCTCCTTCTTGGTGAGGGCGGCGTGGTCGGTGAGGTCGATGGGGGCGTCCTCCTCCTCCTCCTTCTGCGTCTGCTCGATGGCCCCGTCCTCCGCATTGACCAGTGCCTTGCCCTCCCCCTGCGCCTCGCTCTGTCGCTGACGCTTGCTGTGCTGCAGCAGCTCCTGGATCACTGACTGAGCGATCGGCACCATCATCGCCGTCGTGGCTGCATTCCTATCTTATCAGCACTTGTCGGCTTTTACATTGGCTCACGAACCAGTGTTGGAGATCCACATGGAGAGGAAGGCGGTCACCGACATGAAGCCCAGCATAATCCTCAAAAAGCTCACTTTGGTGGAAACGTTAAGATAGGAGAGAAGAGGGCTGTACCATTTAGGCTGCGATCCGACGATGGTGAGGACACGAAGGGCCTGGAAAAGAGATAGTTTGAATTAGCAGGTTTGAGGAAGAGCTGGAGTGTGAAACGATGCGCTGATGTAGGTTGCACTTCTCCACAGCCACGGCAACGATGAGGCCGCCGATGAAGAGGAAGTTGGTGTCCGGGAGGTAGGAGGTGCAGACAGTCTGTTGGAGCAGGATGCGGTGATTGAAAGAGAGGTGCATGGACTTCTGTGTGTACCTTGGAGGGGAGGACGCCGAGAATTGGGTAGAGGAAGGTGGGAATGAGGGCGGTAGCCGCCAGCGGCATCACCTCGAACATCCAGTAGGCACCCATCACCACCACGCAGTACCCGCATGTCATTTCCTTTAAACACATCGCCAGGATTTTATCCAGCCCTCCTACTCCTCAGTAGCCCTCAAAGGGTACCCGAGAGCCGCTGAAGACCATGGGTAGGAAGACGAGGGGGACTAGGACGATGACCAGGGCCTGCCGGTACTCCACCAGGTCCCTCAGGAAGCGCAGGAACATATTGCCCTCAAAAACTTCCTCTTCTAAAGTCAAAGGTGAATGAGATAGATGGAAGGAACCTGAGGCCGCTGGTAGTCCACGTCAGCCATGGCGGGGCTGGCCTGAGGCGGGGCTGGGACGGAGGAAGCTGGAACGGAAGCGGCGACTGTCGCCGGGGCCGAAGAGTCTGTCGCTACCCTGCAATTTGGCCCGCTCCACTTCTCCAGGTCAAGCCTCGTGTCCTTCACGTGCTGCCCTACTGCCCTGCCCTCCGTCGCCTAACTGCCAGAACTGACGCACATAAGTTCCTGCTTACTGCGACGCAGCGGATTCAGGAAGGAGAGTGGAAGGAAAGGCTTTAGCTAGCAGGCGTTCTCCAGACACCGTCGAAGACTGATGAGGCTGGCCGCCGCCTCTACGAGTTTTTCTGTCCCCCTACACCCCTCCCCCAATCCTCCGCCCTCGCTTTTGCCGCTCCACTACTCACTTCGAGTTCGCCGGGCCGCGAAAGGGCAAAAAATGGGCTGCGGAGGAGGAGGCTGGAGATGTAGAAAAGGCAGACGGCAAATGCCATTCACCTGCCCCTGGCGCTGAGGAGGCACTCTCCGCTGCTCCTCCTCGCCTTTTCTTCCCAGCCTACTCAAGGCTGCCTCACCTCTATCCAAGGCTGCCTTCTCAGAGAGGCTCCCTGCAGATGAAGAAGCCCTTCCGCTTCACATCCGCTCCTACTTCAGCTTCTCTGAGCCAGCTTGAATTGTGGGCGAAGGAAAAAACAGGAGCAGCAGGGGGTAGCCCCCAGAGGATCGATTGGGAGCAAAAGTAAACAGGGTCTGGGGAGGGAGCGGGCTGTGGTGTTGAGTACGTACCGGTAGGAGTTGGTGCGATCCGCGTTTGGCTTCAGCGGGTCCATGGAGAGGCCACTATTGCCGAGAGTGATTGCCTTCTGGGCTGGGAGAGAGAGAGCAAGGCTGGGCCCAGAAACAGAGCCTGGGGGGGGGCGGGAATTCGAGGCTGAAGGGCTGGGTGCGGCTGGCGCTATTGCGAAAGGGGCAGGGGGTGGAATGTAGGCGGGGGGCTTTTTGCTAAGGCCCAGGACGAGAGGCAGGCTTGGAATGGGGCGTATATAGCGGCTGAGCGTGGAAGGCTGGGCTGGAAGGGCCTGGGGAAGGCAGCAGGGGAGGGGAGGGGGGCTTGGAGTAGGCGGCAGAGACCAGCAAATAGCGGGCTGTGTGGGGTGAGGGAGTGAGGCGTGCGCAGTATTGATCTGAGAAGCTCCCTAACGTCGGAGGCGACGTGCCCGACGGCCTTAATTGGATAACTCCTGGGGCAGCTCTGCTACAGCCCGCTTTTCTCCTCGCTTGAGGCTAGGGAAAAAGAGGCCTCCTGCAGCGGCAGACCTGTCATTAGTCCTGGCCCGGCAACAAGGCGGAAGTCCGCCTTCACAAGCAACAAAAGCCCTCTCTGTGTCGGCCGACAAACCTGGGCTTAGGCGGGAAAATAGCACAGCGCCCAGTTGGTGTAGCTTTGCGGAGCTTCTGGGTGGGAAGGGAGAAGGTGGTTGGAAGGGAGGAGGAGGAGCCCAGCTGTTGTCCTCAAAGCGGGGGAAATAACACCCGCGGAACGACGCAGCCTTGCAGCCGTTTCGAGAGCCAGCCTTCTGCTTCCAAAAACTCCAGCGCCTCCTTCCCCTCACCCCATCGCAACTGCTTTTTGTCAACAACCTTAGTGCTGGGCCCAAAGATGACATATATATGCGCCTAGAATGACAACATGCTCAATCATTGAAGGTTGGCTATCCTAATCAGCTATGGGAGGAGAAAAATCGGCCTCTCTAAAAAAACGACAAGCGATGGTCAGACCAAAATCAAGCTTGGGAAATGCGATATAGCTGCGTGAAACAGGCGTGCTGCTCACTCAGCCCTTATCCTACTCCACTCTCCCAGCTCGGTCAACACGGCAGCCACAACACCTCCCCCTCCTCCTTCGCCTGGAAAACAAGCCAGCAAACCCGGAGAGCCTCTCACACCCCGTCACATTATGCACTCTGCAAACCAAACACACAGCCCCCTCCTCCACTCCAGCTCCTCACCCCCGTCCCTTCACTGACACCACTTCAGAGTTCGCAAATCTCCGCTCAGGCCGACTAATGCGCTGCGCTTTTTGATGCGCGCAATCCCGGCCGCGCACCAACAAGGCCAGCGCTCACTGTAATGCAGCAACAGGCATGTACAACACTCTCTCTCTCAGCCCACAGAGGCTCGGCCTAAACGAGTTTAGCGCTCATATCAACTCTTCCACCTCACAACCCAACCCAGATTGCTTCTGCAGCTTATCAAATGCAAATAAGGCTAAGACGAGCACTAACTGAATGCTCCCGTATTTTGTGGAGCCAGTTGACATAGGCGATTTTAACTGGGGACCTTTAAGAAGACCAAGTGGGTCTAACGGAATGTTGGATGGGTGTCTAGAGCACTGCAGGAAATCATATCAGTTGCCAGCTAAACGGGAGAGGTTATGTCAACAGGCTTCTGAAAGAATGCCCTGTAAAAAGCTCTACCATCATGCCACAATAGTTTCTCAGGCCTCCGTTGTTAACTCCAGTCTTGGCATGCACTAGCTGCCCTACTGAAGCGGGTGGGGGGGGCAGGTAGAAATGAAGGGGTGAAAAAAGCCGCCTTCATAATGGCCATCCCGAAAGTGCGAATCTGGTTCTCCCCCCTGCGCATGCATCAATCTCCCTTCACCCCACTCCATTATACTTTACTGCCCCATTCGACTTCGCCTGTCCGCACTGCATCTTTTTTGCTTCCCATGCTCGCTCGTATTTATTTGATCTCACAATATTAACAAACTTTAGGCAATAAAAGTGGTCGTATTGTGCTGGGTTTCGGGAGCTGGTAATGAGGTGAAGAATAATGGTGTGAGAAGGATTATACGGTGCACGGAATGGGACAGGCATATGTGGAGCAGGTTTCGCAAAGGGCAGGGCATAAACAACATTCCCCTGTCTGTCCATCCTCTTCTCATACCTTTGCTTCCGAGCAAGTTTTCCCCTTTTTACAAACTACCACTACCAAAGTACAACTCTTTCTTCACTACTCACTTTCTCAACACTGGCTGGCAGGATGAGCGCTTGCAAAAGAATAAAGAATTATGGCCTAAACCAAGGTTAAAGAAATGCTACAAAGGGAGAGTTGAGCGGCGTTATCCAGCCAAGGTGGTATTTGGAAGGAAGGATGAGGTGATGGGGAAGGGAGTGGTGGTGGTGGTGGTGGTGGTGGCGGTGGCGTTGGCGGCTTCCAAGACGGCCCAGGCAGGGAATCCATCCCCGGCGAAGATGAGGCGGGCGTAGGTCTGCTGGTTCACCACGATCATCAGCGCCGAGATCAGCGATATCAGCATCCCCGATTTCATCTGCCCCAATCAATCCCAGCCATGTCTCCGAAAAAGGAGGAGGAAGGGGCAGAGAGACCATGTCGGCTACGGTGAGGACGCCGGAGGAGAAGACGATGGCGTTGGGCGGGGTGCCCACGGGGAGGAAGAAGGCGAAGCTGCAGCTCAGCGCCACCGGCAGCACCAGATGGAGCGGCGAGAATTTCTTCACCCGATTCGCCTATCAGTGGGGGTAGTGGTGGATGGTGGAATGGTGGAGGAGGAGAAGAGAGCAAACGAGCCCGGCGACGATGGGGACGAAGATGGAGGCGGTGACGGTGTTGGAGCAGATGTTGGTGATGAACATGGTGATGAGGACGCAGATGAACTGGATGCCCACCAGCTCCATGTCCCCCAGGCCTTCCAGGATGTTGCCCACCTCATCGGAGAGTTTGCTCTCCTTCACCCCTGAAATGAATGGTGTGCAGAGAAGACTAGGGGAAGGAAGAGAACCAGCAGCTAGAGCAAAGCCGCCGCCTAGAAGAAGCACCACACTCCAGGGGAACTTTTCCTGCATACTGCGCCAGTCCATGAGGGTGCCTCGGTTGCGCGGAGGTTCGAAGCGGTCTGTCAAATGCTTCCCGCTCAATGTGAGCTGGGGAAAGAGGAATTACTTCGGGAGGGGAAGCAGAGAAAGTCAGGCATTTCGTCGGGAAGCACAAACAGCAGAATTCCGATGATCATCGCACTGGTTGCGTCCGTGTAATAACTGCATTTATCCGTTCATCAATAGTGGCCAAGATGTAAAATAACGAAGAAACCCCTTCTTGAAGAGGTCCTTGAAGGCATAGTCACGGATGATCCACAGTATGAGCAAAGCCAGGAAGCTTTCAAAGTTTGATCCCTTTTTCATTGGCTCAAAAATATGGCAAACTTGCTTACCAAAGCAGGACCTGGATTTCAGCAAAACTGCAATATTGCGAAATTCATGTGGAGCTGTAAAAATGAACTGTAAAATGACCTCATTCTAGGCAGGTTCTCGTAGCGATCTTTCATGAGCTGGGCGACTGGGTCCAGCACTTTGGGGCCCTTCTGTCGGCGGAAGCTGAACTTGAGCGCCTTGAGGCCTAGGAAGTACAGCACCAGCGTGCACCAGCACAGCAACACTTCAATCCTCCCTTCTACTCCATTAACCACGCCACCACTCAAACATGCCTACCCGAGACAATCATGAGCGGGACGGCGAATTGGATCCAGGTGGAGTAGTTGATGCCGGTGTCTCGATTCGGGTACACCCTGCATGTTTGCTTGCACTGGCTTGCTGCTTGACTGAGGTGATAGGGAGGGGCAGACTTCTCCAGGATACCGACAGTGACGAGGTTGGGCGGAGTGCCGGTGATGGTGCCGGTGCCGCCGATGTTGGCGGAGAAGGCGATGCAGATGAGCATGCCCTTCGCCATCCGGCTCTCCTCGTTCGACATGTTGGCCGGGTCCAGCAGGTCTTCGTCCTCCCTAAACACTGCCTTCTTCCAAGGAGCAGAAATGAGGGAATGGGAGGGGACATGTCATCGATGTCCTCGGGCTCCAGGGGCTCTATGGCCATCTGGGGCGGCAGTTGATATTCTGGCGGTGGCTGGTCCAGCTCTTCCTCTTCAGGCAGGATGATCTTGGGGATGGAGCCGGTGATGGCCATGGAGGCCTTGTGTCCGATGGCCGACGCCAGCGCCATGCTCATCTTCGGCCGATTGGACTGCAATTGAGCCCTCAAGAGTGAGCTTCGTCAAGGAAGAGAAAAGGGAACGCTGCTGAGAGCGCGGGAGGCGCGGTCGGCGCGCTTGGCGAGCTTCTGCTTCCGCCCCTGGCGCACCAGTTCGGCCACCACGGACTGGGCGATGGGCACCATCATGGCCGTGGTGGCTGTGTTGGAGATCCACATGGAAAGGAAGGCCGTGACGGACATGAAGCCCAGCATGATCCTGGTAGCAGATTGCTCTTTGAAGGAGAGGAGTGGGAAGAAAGGGAAGGTGAACCAGCGAGGCTGTGATCCGACGATGGTGAGGACGCGCAGGGCGATCCGTTGGTGCAGCCCGCTGCGCTCCACGGCCACGGCCACGATGAGGCCGCCGATGAAGAGGAAGTTGGTGTCCGGCAGGTAGGCCGTCGCCACTTTCTGCACAAGGCTCCGTCTGGAGGGTGCTTTGGCAGAGGTTGTGAATGGACCTTGGAGGCCATGACACCGAAGACGGGGAAGAGGACGATGGGGAGGAGGGCGGTGACGGCGAGGGGCATCACCTCGAACATCCAGTAGGCGGCCATGACGAGGACGCACCAGCTGCAGGTCGCTTTCTGCACCCAGCTTTCCTACGCCCTAGCTGGGGGTAAAAAAAGAGAGGGAACGGGGTCGTCCAGGAACAGAAGTGGAGAGGACAGCAGAGGAACGCCGACGATGATGAAGGCATTGAAGTAGGCGCCCAGGTCCTGCAGGAACCGCAGCCACAGCACCGGCGACTCCACCGGCTGTCAACTCAGTCCACTCTCTGGGCACAGGGGGAGGGGGCAGGAGATGAGGAAGTACCCCGAGATCCGGGTGCTCATCCAGGTTGTCAGCAGAGGACTGCTGTGGCATGGAATCGTTGGCGTCTGCCATAGCTGGCTGCTTGCAGCCTGGGGTTCTATTGCAATCCCTCGGACGCCCCCTGTCCTCGCCTACTTCCTTGGAGGAGTGCTCGGTTGTTTGTAGTATGAGGGGGTGGGGGATAATTAAGGGGTCGTAGGTATGGCAGGCGGCGATCGCCCGCCATCACTCGGGTCGGGCTGGCTGGGGCTCTGGAACTCGTTTACACGTGAAATTGAGAGCTCGCCCCACGCTCATCCGCCCCCCTCTCCGCCCCTGCCATAATCGGGTATGGATGGGAAAACACTGCCGCTCATCCCTTTACACTGCTGCCTTTCCGCACTACACACTACTCTTCATCTTCCACTCACCGACTGCGCCCTGTTTGCTACACCTCTTCTAATCACCCCATACGCCGATACCCTTTCTGTTGCATATCAAAGGCGCTGAAGACTGAGCAGAAAAGTGATCAAATATGGTCCATCAGCTGCAAGTTTAGATTTGTGCTCACAGTCATATACCTATCAAAACTTTTGCTTTATTAAGATATGGAAGAAAATGGAACACCTACCAACGCAAGAAAAGGCTTTTGCCCAGGTTAAAGGACAGAACATTGCGTTCCTTGCTAATAATAACGATAATAATTAGCCATTTGCTCGAAATTGTTTGACATAGATAGGCGAGTATTGGTATATGACAGAAGCCCAATTATGATTTAAAATATTGCAGTGATTTTATTTCTTTTGTTGGGGCATTATTGAAAAGGGGAAAGGAGAACAGTATCATTGGGGTTCTAAACATAAAAAATTGGTTGATAATGTGCAGTTCCAATACCTTTACCTCATAGCTAGAAAGAAACACGATTTAGAAATTACTCCTATGAGAAAGATGCAAGAAATTTATGGTTTAAATGAAAAAATGAAGTGTTGCCAACTGTGAAGGCTGGCTAGGCCAATGCAAGCGCTCAGCTTCCAGCTTTTTTGTCAAAGCAAGTTTAATGGAAGCAGTGTTGTGGTCATAAAGTGTCGTTTCGGAGTCTTTTTAAACCGTAATGAAAGCCGAAGGCCGCCAACCACCAAGGGCAGGGCAGTTGGAGATCCGGAGGGGCCATAACGCCAACGCCTGGATGCGAGAAGAGCTCTGGCAGGGAACACCAAGGGATCGGATTGCCAAGGCCTGCTGAAGCAGTGTGACCTTTTTTCAATATTTTTTTGCATATTTGTATCTGGATGTTTTACTCTTTATTGGGCTGGCGCGAACGGAGCTTTAGCGAAGTGTCAGCGCCCAGCCCCTCTTTTCGACCCAGGTGTATGTTTTGAGGGTTATTGCTAGATCTTAAAATTGATAAGGATTTTGTGCTTCATTGAAAGGTCCAATCGTTCTAATTCTTTTTGCATTGGAAAGGGCACCATCGAATTGACCAAAACTCGCGAGAAATCGGCTAAAAAAGGCAGAACACAAGAGAAAATCACTCAAAACCATTTGTCCGAACTCCTCCTCCTCCTCCTCCTACTACTCCTCCGCATCTGCTCAATGGACCATAGTAGGTATTCAATTGGTCAACGGTAAAGGGTAGACTTGGGCATGCGAAGGGTTTAGATGTCCAATTAATTAAGACTTAATTAGAGCAGTTGATTCAGAGGCTCAGTGGTCGAGTGGTTTGGTCGATTGCCCCTAACCTAGTGGCTTGGTTCGAATCCTCACCAGTGCAATGATTTTTGCCTTTCTATATTTTTTCGCCTCTGTATATGTTTTTTAAAATTTTACTTTTTGTGTTTTTAAAGTTGAGAAAATAACTGGTACCATCGGCAGGATAATTCTCTCCCAAAAATCGATTGGCCTGAGTATGAGCAATGAAGATTTCTCAAAAATTTGTATGTTTGCCAATAAATTTGCATGCTATTTTTCATTTTCGAAACTTTTCTTTTTGGTTTATTTTTTAAATAAGTTTATTTATCATTAATTTATTTGTCTAAGAAAATTCTTACTAAATATATAACCAACAATATAAAATTTGTATTCATACATTTTATTTTATTATAAAAAGTGGAAGAAATATCTGGTACCATCGGCAGGCCAAATGTGGGTCTCTTTTCTCCAAAATTTGCGATTGCCTTGAGTAAAAAGTCAAGGAAATACAATTTCTACTAGTGGAATCTGCTGCGTCATCTGCATTTTGTTTTTTGGCGCGCATGGAAAGAGACACTGAACTGCGCGCAAAAAACAAAATGCAACTGTCCAAGCAGCAGATTCCACTAGTAGAAATTGTATTTCCTTGACTTTTTACTCAAGGCAATCGCAAATTTTGGAGAAAAGAGACCCACATTTGGCCTGCCGATGGTACCAGATATACTCTCAGCAGACAAATGACTGAAAGAATAGATGCCAGGTGATCTCAGTGCGCAATGTGGTGGTGAAGCCTCCAGTCCCTGCCATCGCCTACTTCACTTCAGTCTATTGTAGCCAGCTCTCTCTCAAAGCCAAAGATTTTATCATCTGTGATTCCTGTGGCAATTTGAACCAAACCAAGGCCATGTGCTCCCGTCTTTCCTCACAACAAATTTCCTTTTTGAAGCCTCATATGAAGTATTTCTACCCCAAATGCTGCAAGCGTCTTTATGAATGGTATGTTGCCACTGCTTCTTTCCATTGCCTAGTGCCAAGCAAATATTCATTTCGACATCAAAGGAATAACTGAGAATGGTTTGTGCCAGATGAGATGTGGAGGGGGTGGGGGGGGGGGGGGCTGGGGGGGGGGGGGGGCAAATCCGGATAGACATCAAACGTGGTGAAACTTGCTTCGAATTTTCTTTGTATCAATTTAAAAACGGCATAACATTGGCAAGGATCAAGATAAAAAAAAATAGGACTTTATTCGATTTTTGACCTACATTTTTTCAGTTGTTTCAAAATAATATTTTTTTTTTTATTTTTAAAAAAAAATAAATTTATTTTTTTTTTTATTTTAAATATTAAAAAAAAAAAATATTTAATTTTATTTTAATAAATAAATAAAAAAAAAAATATTTTATATATTTTATTTTAATATTCATTTTGACATCAAATGAAAAACTGAGAATGTTTTGTGCCAGATGAGATGTGGAGGGGGGGGGGGGCTGGGGGGGGGGGGGGGCAAATCCGGATGAGTGGTGAAACTTGCTTCGAACTTTGTATCAATTTACCATAACATTGGCAAGGATCAAGATGGATGTATTCGATTTTTGACCTACATTTTTTCGAGTTGTTTCACCAAGTAAAACCTGATATTGCTCATATGATTCGTAAAAATCACTTCTTGAAGCAGTTCAGTATTTACAGGCTTTCCGCAGTTTACAATGGCACAAAACTAAAAATAAAGTGATCAGTGATCACTGATCATGGCTGAATCAGCCCGCTGAATCAGGCCGCTGAATCAGGCTGCTGAATCAGCACTTGTACAGATTTGATATAAACTGATCAGCGGGATTCAGCGGGATTCAGCGATTTTTAGTTTTGCGCCAATGTGTTCATTCATTTGGTTTTCTGAGGCCGATTGATGCAGAAAGACGAAAAATTGGAATAATGAACAATTATTTTCAAAGATTTAATTTGTCTTTAAGTTTTACATCTCTTATCAGCGTAAGGACTGTTTTACTTAGCATTCTTTTACCCAGAGCTGTTTTTTCGCCGCTTTTTGTACAGCCATCGCCACATCCAAGTTACCACAAGAAAAAATAATTGATGGTGTCAAAATAGAGACTTGAAGTTGGTCTTTTTCCGGGAATAGGAGGAGTGGAAAGGGAGAAGGGAGGGTGGCATGGGGGCCTGGGGAGTGCTGGAGGTCCTCCTCCTTCCCTCCTGTTTGGCTATGCTTGAGCCCGCCTCCCCACTCCAAAAAATCGAATCTGGGGCGAAGCAGCCGCGACGCCTCCTACCGACGCCCTCCTCATCCACTGCTCTCTTCCCCCTCTCCTCCTCTCCTTTCCCACTCCCATACCACTCCCTCCTATCCTCCCCTCATCCTCTTCATCCCCACACTCCCACCCCCTTCCCTCAGCACCACCTTCGGCTACAATTTATGTCCATTTTCAGCCCACTTTCCAATTGCAACTGGCAGTCTATGAGGAATTGGCATCGTCGTGGAGCTGGCTGAGTAGGAGAGGCTGGAGGGGGCATTCAGCAGGTGTAGGCTTGATGGACTGGGAGAAGGGCTTCAGGTGGTAGGGGGGGTGATGAGTGTAGAGGTGAAGGGGGTGGGGAGGAGCGTGGAGGCGGAGGTGAAGGTTGAGGGAGGCGCGGGGGTGTGATAAAAGCAGAGCCGGCAGAAAGCGCGCGGGGGCCTCCAAGGCCTCCAGCTCCAACAAAGGCTGGAGGGAAATCGATTTCCTGTCCATATCTCCAGCCTCCGCGGCCCGCTTCTGCCCTCTCCTTCCACCCCTCCACCCTTCCTTCCACCCTCCATCCACCATCACCCCCCAGGCCCCCACCCCCACGCCTCTTACCACCAACTCCTAACCTCCAGCAACTACCAACCGCCCGCTCTGCTCCTCCCTCTGCTGCCCATCAAGAGACCCTGGCTTCCTACACCTCCTTTTTTCGCCGCCTCCCTTCTTCTGCCCGTCACAGGACCTGACAAACGTCATTGCGTCGGAAGGAGCAAATGCAATTCCTGCCAAGCTGCTTCTTTTAACTCCGCTCTCAAGAGAGGAGCAGTTTTTTGGAGGACTGGCAAAGGCCTTGCGTCAGTTGGAGGCTTTGGACACCCCCAGGCTCTACTTTCCTTTTATTGCCTCATACACTAGACCTAGTTTAGATAAACTTTTAAATAGCCATGAATCTTCCGAATAGAATTGAATAGCTAAGGAAACACATGGTTTTGTCATCTTTTTAGAAGGTCAATTACTTGCCAAGATTTTGCTACCTGTTGAAAATGGTTAGCTGTCTTCTGAAGTACAGCATAGGACTAATAAGTTTTTCTAGCGCCTGTCATTAGCATCCTTTTTTCTTTTACAAATTGCAATTTTGAAATCAGTTTTTTCCAAACGCTCACTCAAAGTCTGGTATTTGAAACTATTAAAATACTAGAAGTCAAAGTTTATCATTGTCGCAAGGCATAATGTGGAATTAGCGTGAAAGGGGAGTGGGTGAATGAGGGTGTAGTGGGTGTGGTGGAGGGGGAGCGTGAAGTGGAGCGGGGCGAGCGGTGGACTGGTAATTGGATTCCTTTTTCCGCGGCGCGGAGAGGGAGAGCAAGGACTCTCGGCTTCTTATGGGACGAAGGGAGGCAGGGAGGGAGAAGGGAGCCTCAGAGGGCTCCCTCCATCAGCCCTCCATCCGCATGCTGCCCCACAACCCTCCTTATTTGCCCCCCAACCCATCAACCCCTCCTCATCTAAACCTACCTCACCACCCCCAATTTCTCTCTGCCTACCAGCCTTGTCTCAAGCACTCCCTCCTTTCATCATTCATTTCAAATCACAGCCTTTTGCCAGCAGTTACAACTGGAAACAATGACATGAATTTGAGATGATGTGAATAAAAAGGTTCAGCAAACCAAGGTGATGTCCACATAGCGTCCGCATCCGCATTTTCTCGCTCCCATCGGTAAGCTTTCCTCCCACCTATCTCTCCTTGAAAAAATAGGCGAAGCCTCTGTAAGTGGTGGAATTCATCTGAGATGCATGCGAAGGCCAAACATGCCCTACTCTAAAGCCTGCTGGGAATCAGTCATTCCTAGCCACTTTTATCCTTTCTTCCCTCCACACTTGGCTGCACAAATGGGCTGACTCTAGGGCCTGCCCTCACGAGCATGGATCTCCTGCAGGTAACTTCATCCCCTAATTCGCGCCGAATGGCAAACCTGCTTATTCTGCGTGTCTGCTGTTCCCCTGCTTTATTAGCTGATTCTAAAACATAGCTGTACATCGATCTATGCCTCATAACCTCCAGGCCAATACTCGAACCTAGTTGAGGAGAAAGCAATGGGTATAGATGCTAGTGGTCGGGGTAGAACTGCGGAAAGGTAGGGTGGGCGGAGAAAGGTGGGGGGAGTGGGCGATGGAGGAGCGGCATTAGCGGGGGGCTCCCTTTCGGGGCGGCCTTGTAGTGCGTGTGGGCATGCAACATGCTCCTCTTCCGCCGCTCCCCTTCCCCTCCTCTCCTGTTGCCTGTCGAGAACAGGAGGAGGGAGGGAAGGGAGGAAGGACTTCTGCCCACCGCCCCCTCATTTTCGCTCAGGGACTCCAGGATAGTGAGAAGAGCTTGGTGGCTGGCTGGGCGGCGATGAGTTGAGATGGCGGCCTTTGCGACGAGCTTCCTGCAGAAGGTGAGTGAAAGAATGCCGCGGGGCTTCCCGGCCTAATGAGATTGGCTAGAGGGCTAGGTAAGGCTGGCTAGGTGAGGCAGTCGAGGCACAGGGATGAGGGAGCCTCTAGGCAAATAGGCCCTGCCCACTTGGCCGCAGGAGGAGGAAGGTGCTAGCATCCCCCTGGATGCAATCACGCAAACTGGCCGCCTGCCTCTTTCTAAGCTCACATGCCCTCTGCTCCTCTCAATGCCGGCGGCCTAGGCTTCCAAATGCTCCCCCAAAAGCCACCAGGCCAGCGCCTCAAAAGGCGGCATGGCAAGGGTGTGGCGGAGGTTCGCTTCCTGGACGCTGTTCAGGCCATGCAGCATCGCTCACGAGTTCATCCTCTCAACCACCTCCTCTCTCTCTATCCACATCCCTGGCACACAATTCATGCTAACGACCTATTTTCCTAGCAGCTCATAAGACTTGAATTGTGCTAGCATCCCCCTGGATGCAATCACGCAAACTGGCCGCCTGCCTCTTTCTAAGCTCACATGCCCTCTGCTCCTCTCAATGCCGGCGGCCTAGGCTTCCAAATGCTCCCCCAAAAGCCGCCAGGCCAGCGCCTCAAAAGGCGGCATGGCAAGGGTGTGGCGGAGGTTCGCTTCCTGGACGCTGTTCAGGCCATGCAGCATCGCTCACGAGTTCATCCTCTCAACCACCTCCTCTCTCTCTATCCACATCCCTGGCACACAATTCATGCTAACGACCTATTTTCCTAGCAGCTCATAAGACTTGAATTGTGCTAGCATCCCCCTGGATGCAATCACGCAAACTGGCCGCCTGCCTCTTTCTAAGCTCACATGCCCTCTGCTCCTCTCAATGCCGGCGGCCTAGGCTTCCAAATGCTCCCCCAAAAGCCGCCAGGCCAGCGCCTCAAAAGGCGGCATGGCAAGGGTGTGGCGGAGGTTCGCTTCCTGGACGCTGTTCAGGCCATGCAGCATCGCTCACGAGTTCATCCTCTCAACCACCTCCTCTCTCTCTATCCACATCCCTGGCACACAATTCATGCTAACGACCTATTTTCCTAGCAGCTCATAAGACTTGAATTGTGCTAGCATCCCCCTGGATGCAATCACGCAAACTGGCCGCCTGCCTCTTTCTAAGCTCACATGCCCTCTGCTCCTCTCAATGCCGGCGGCCTAGGCTTCCAAATGCTCCCCCAAAAGCCACCAGGCCAGCGCCTCAAAAGGCGGCATGGCAAGGGTGTGGCGGAGGTTCGCTTCCTGGACGCTGTTCAGGCCATGCAGCATCGCTCACGAGTTCATCCTCTCAACCACCTCCTCTCTCTCTATCCACATCCCTGGCACACAATTCATGCTAACGACCTATTTTCCTAGCAGCTCATAAGACTTGAATTGTGCTAGCATCCCCCTGGATGCAATCACGCAAACTGGCCGCCTGCCTCTTTCTAAGCTCACATGCCCTCTGCTCCTCTCAATGCCGGCGGCCTAGGCTTCCAAATGCTCCCCCAAAAGCCGCCAGGCCAGCGCCTCAAAAGGCGGCATGGCAAGGGTGTGGCGGAGGTTCGCTTCCTGGACGCTGTTCAGGCCATGCAGCATCGCTCACGAGTTCATCCTCTCAACCACCTCCTCTCTCTCTATCCACATCCCTGGCACACAATTCATGCTAACGACCTATTTTCCTAGCAGCTCATAAGACTTGAATTGTGCTAGCATCCCCCTGGATGCAATCACGCAAACTGGCCGCCTGCCTCTTTCTAAGCTCACATGCCCTCTGCTCCTCTCAATGCCGGCGGCCTAGGCTTCCAAATGCTCCCCCAAAAGCCGCCAGGCCAGCGCCTCAAAAGGCGGCATGGCAAGGGTGTGGCGGAGGTTCGCTTCCTGGACGCTGTTCAGGCCATGCAGCATCGCTCACGAGTTCATCCTCTCAACCACCTCCTCTCTCTCTATCCACATCCCTGGCACACAATTCATGCTAACGACCTATTTTCCTAGCAGCTCATAAGACTTGAATTGTGCTAGCATCCCCCTGGATGCAATCACGCAAACTGGCCGCCTGCCTCTTTCTAAGCTCACATGCCCTCTGCTCCTCTCAATGCCGGCGGCCTAGGCTTCCAAATGCTCCCCCAAAAGCCACCAGGCCAGCGCCTCAAAAGGCGGCATGGCAAGGGTGTGGCGGAGGTTCGCTTCCTGGACGCTGTTCAGGCCATGCAGCATCGCTCACGAGTTCATCCTCTCAACCACCTCCTCTCTCTCTATCCACATCCCTGGCACACAATTCATGCTAACGACCTATTTTCCTAGCAGCTCATAAGACTTGAATTGTGCTAGCATCCCCCTGGATGCAATCACGCAAACTGGCCGCCTGCCTCTTTCTAAGCTCACATGCCCTCTGCTCCTCTCAATGCCGGCGGCCTAGGCTTCCAAATGCTCCCCCAAAAGCCACCAGGCCAGCGCCTCAAAAGGCGGCATGGCAAGGGTGTGGCGGAGGTTCGCTTCCTGGACGCTGTTCAGGCCATGCAGCATCGCTCACGAGTTCATCCTCTCAACCACCTCCTCTCTCTCTATCCACATCCCTGGCACACAATTCATGCTAACGACCTATTTTTCTAGCAGCTCATAAGACTTGAATTGTACTTACATGAATGAAGCTATCTTGTACGAGTATCGGATGCTGGAAATACAATAGAATAGCCATTAGCCCTCAAATTACTAGAAGTAGAGGAGAAAATGTGCATCTATCCTATGATTGCGTCGAGCAGTACCTCATGCAGGTTCAAGCATTTGACTCATAGTTAGAAATGACGGCCTTGGCATAGTCCCTTTCATGAGTCGGAAGGTAGAGGAGGAGTGGGAGGTGGAAGAGGGGAAGGGTTGCAGGAACTTGGTGGAGCGGAGGTTGGGGGGATGGCGGGGCACATCGACATGCAGCACCTCGTGGCCTTGGCCAAGGAGCGAGAGAGCTCGGCCTCCGATGGTGCCCCCTCCGTCACTTCCCAGTCCACAGCCATGCGGTTCGTCTTCTCCTACTTCCTCACTTCAAGTCCATTAGAGAAAGCATCTAACTCCCAAACTGCATAAAAACCAAAAGGATCAAAAATATGTGTATCTTTTCTATAGTATGGGTGTGCTGAGTTTAGAAATGTTCTCATTTATTATTTAAATGAGGAAAATCCATGCTCAGATTGGTTCCAAATATTTGCAAAAATTGTTAAATTTATCAATGAATACGGCTAATTTTTTAAAACTATGCTAAACTATTTTTTAAAACTGCAAAATTTTTAACATTTAGATCAAAATAAATTTAGCAACTGCTCTAATTATTACTGCATTTAAAAAACTTCATGAAGCACCCATCCTATGTAAATCGACAAATAACATTGACCCTATACAACAGACACTTAAAGATTGACTACCCTTTTTGTCACGAGTCTGAAATAAAAAAATCTGAGGTTTTTTAGTTTTTTGCGCGGCCAAGGCCAGCTTAAGCAGTTACCCCATTTTTGTGTCCGTCTGTCCGCATATATATATATATATATATATATATATATATATATATATATATATATATATATATATATATATATATATGTGTGTGTCCCAGGCCCGTACTCCGCGGTTTTTCAACGAAATTGGCTGATTTTTTGCATGAAGGTCCGCCTAGGCGGTGCCTCGGGACCATTTTTGGTGCTTGGCGTACTTTTTTGAATTTCGCCCAAAACTCAATTTTTTGATGTTTCAAAATACGAAAAATTATAAATCATTGGTTTTTCAATGAAATTAGCTGAATTTTGGCAGGTACGTCCGTCTAAGTTACATTTCGAAGCTGGCAAAAGGAATTTTTGAAATATTTATTATTTCTTGATTTATAGTCAAAAAACCAAAATCTTGATGTTTCAAAAATTTGAACATGCATAAAACCATGGTTTTTCAATAAAATCAGTTGAGTTTTGGCATATACCCCTGTCGTGGTGATATCTTGAAACTGCTTTAAGGAATTTTGAAAATTTTTATTATTTCCCGATTTATGAACAAAAACCTAAAATCTTGATGTTTCAAAAATTCAAACATCCATAAATCCAGTGTTTTTCAATGAAATCAGTTGAATTTTGGCTTGTACGTCTGTCATGATGACATCTTGAAGTTGAGAAAAAGAATTTTAAGAAAATTGATTATTTATTGATTTGTGGGCAAAAATCCAAAATATTGATGTTTCAAACATTCAAACATCCATTAATCGTTGGTTTTTCAATAAAATCAGCTCAATTTTGGCAGGTACGTTTGTTGAGGCGGTACCTTGAAGCTGTTAAAAGGGATTTGTGAAGAATATTTATTATATGTCGATGTATGGCCAAAAACCTTAAATCTTGATGTTTCAAAAATTTTAACAATCATAAATTTTGAAAAAACAAGTATATGGCGCAAAGCGCAATAGGTGACCGCGGAGCGCACCACCTTCCAGCTTACACTATGAATGCATGGAATTTTGTCACTGCTAAGAGCAAGTCTGTGGTTTCTCAACCATTTTCGAAAGTAAGCACATATTTGGAATCGCTATATATGACTTGTGAACAAAAAAACTCAAGTCCTCTGTTCAATTCTTAGCCATTCAGATGTTACTGCTTATTGATGACATTGCTGTGCATGAAAGTTTGTCACTCAAGAAAGTAAGTCTGTGGTTTCTCAACCATTTTTAAAATTAAGCACAGATTTGGAATCGCTATATACGACTTGTGAACAAAAAAACTCAAGTCTTCTGTGCAATTCTTAGCCGTTCAGCTGTTACTAATTATTGATGACATTGCCGCGCGTGAAAGTTTGTCACTCAAGAAAGTAAGTCTGTGGTTTCTCAACCATTTTCAAAAGTAAGCACAGATTTGGAATCGCTATATACGACTTGTGAACAAAAAAACTCAAGTCTTCTGTGCAATTCTTAGCCGTTCAGCTGTTACTAATTATTGATGACATTGTCGCGCGGGAAAGTTTGTCACTCAAGAAAGTAAGTCTGTGGTTTCTCAACCATTTTCAAAAGTAAGCACAGATTTGGAATTGCTATATACGACTTGTGAACAAAAAAACTCAAGTCTTCTGTGGAATTCTCAAGATTACAGGAGCTACAGCGCAAAAACTGTATATTGCAATTTTCAAGCCTTTCTACCCAAAAAAGTAATGTTTCAAATGCTCGAAAACCGGTTCCACCCCTCCAGATCTTCCTAAAATTGCATAACCTTTCAGGAAAAAAAAAGTTTGTCCCAATCCGTTGAGAATTCGCCCGGGGCCAGCATTTCCAGATATATATATATATATATATACACATGAGGACAAAAGTTTAGTAACCTCTATAGACCGCGGAGCGGCCCTTCGGGCCGCTCCGCGGTCAAAAATTTGAACAAGCATAAATTCACTGGTTATTATGGTCAGCCGTATCATTGGATTAGATAGCATTTGGAAAATTTAGCAACGAAGCATGAGCTTATTACTTAGTAAAAGGCCGCGCATCTTGGCAACAGCCGAGAATACCTTGTTTCAAATTCAATTTACGAGGTCTGAGCTAAAATAGCCAAACACAGTCAGTGAGAAGAAGCATGGGGCAAATGGAAAGAAGAATGAAGAAGTTAGCGTGGCGGAGTAGGAAGTGGGGTGGGGGAGGCATGGGGGTGGCAAAGATGAGGGGAGGGGCACTAGAAGAGCGGGAAAGGAGTAGCTTCAATGTGCACTCCCGTTTGCCGCTTCAACTATGCATGAGGCCATCCCAAAGCGCCCTCTCGATTGGACTCAATCCAGTCACTCACTGCCTTCCTGCACCACTGCTACTATCTCATTGCAGCCTGGGCCAAGTTCTGCTGGGGGGAAGGCCATTTCTCCATTTCTATCTGAGGAGCGGGTTGGGCAGAAGAAGTAGAGGCTTAGGGAATCCGGGAATGGCCTCAGTTCTCAGGCTCTTTCTCCCTCGTCTTGTAGGTGGGCGGGCAGAGCTTCGCTTCTACTTGGATGACCATAATTAGAGACACGGGAACCTTGCCTCAGCGCAGTCCTTTCACACCTTCTTTTCACCCTTTCAAACTCCCACAGCTGAAGAGCAGCAGAACTCTTCACCTCCTCCTTCTTACCTTCACCTCCTCCTCCTTCTTGCCTTCACCTCCTAAACATGCCTGCCCACGGAATGACCTGGTCCCTTTTTCTGCTTCTTTTCTGACTGCAAAATATCTGGGCTTCACCTGATGAGATGGAAGGAAGTAAGCAGAGGGGTAGAGGAAAGAGTAGAATGGTGGAACATTTGAGGAAGGCGTCGTCGGCGCACTCGATGGCGAAGGAGAAGGGGCCGTCCAGCCTCTTCCTCTTCTCCGAGGACAACTTCTTCCGCAAGATCGCCATCAAGTTCAGCGCCTGGCCACCCTTCGAATGGTTGGAGCTGGGGGTATGAGTGATGGAAGGTTGTGATGATGTTGGTTGTAGGTTCATTCTGACGACGATCGGAGCGAACTGCGTGGTGCTGGCGATGGAGCGTCACCTGCCGGCCAACGACAAGACTCCGCTGTCGCTGATGCTGGAGGAGACGGAGCCGTTCTTCATGTTCGTGTTCACGGGGGAGTGCTGCGTGAAGGTCCTCGCCCAGGGCCTCCTCTTCCACCAAGGCTCCTACCTGCGCTCCTTCTGGAACGTCCTGGACTTCGTGGTGGTGGTGTCGGGCATCGTCACCATGCTCCCCTTCGCCTCCCACCAGGGCGGCCCCGACCTCACCACCCTCCGCGCCTTCCGCGTCCTCAGGCCCCTCAAACTCGTCTCCGGCATACCCAGTCTTCAGGTTCTTACCCTTTCTCTGCCTCCCTGTCCATGGAAGAGCTGCTGTCCCTGTGCAGGTGATCATGAAGTCCATTCTGTGCGCGATGGCGCCGATGATGCAGATCGCGGTGCTGATCCTCTTCGCCATCGTCATCTTCGCCATCATCGGCCTGGAGTTCTACTCCGGCGCCTTCCACGCCACCTGCTACGACGACAACGACGAGATCATCCTCGACGGCGGCAAAATATTCCCCTGCACCAACCTCAGCAAGAACGGCGCCTACCACTGCCCCCTCGGCACCTGCAAAATCCTCCCCTCCCCCAACACCTGGAAAGGCCCAAATGAGGGCATCACCAGCTTCGACAACATCGGTCTTGCCATGCTCACGGTTCTCACCCTGCCCCCTTTTCATTGCCTCCCTCAACCTCCCTCTCCTTCCAGGTCTTCCAGTGCATCACCATGGAAGGATGGACCACCGTCATGTACTACGTTCGCCTCTTTTCCCTAGCCTCCCCCACCCTTGCTCAAGCCAAATCATTGCTTTGAAGACCAACGATGCTCTCGGCAACATCTTCAACGTGGCCTTCTTCATCCCGCTCATCATCCTCGGCTCCTTCTTCATGCTCAATCTCGTCCTGGGCGTTCTCTCTGGGTACACTCCACATCACAAACTCCCCTCCCACCATCTCCTTCTGACAACCTTGTCCTTGACAGGGAGTTCGCGAAGGAGAGAGAGCGAGTGGAGAATCGAACTGCGTTCATGAAGCTGCGGAGAGAGCAGCAGATGGAACGGGAGCTCAACGGGTTCAATGCCCATTATGCCTCCCAAGGATAGCGGGCACAATCCAGGCCTCTAGGTACATGGAGTGGATCTGTGCAGCAGAGGAGGCCTTGCTGAATGCGGAGACCTCCACGGCGGAGGAGAAAAAGGCCATCCTTGACGGTACTGCCGCTTAGAAGCCCGCTTCTTCTACTCTACCCTTTTGCACCAGCTTGGCCTAATCAATAATTGCAGCGCGCGAGAAACAAGCAGGTTTTTTGCTTCGGGAGTTTGGGGCTGTTTTGTTGCTGTAACCCCGTTGTGTTAATTTTCCGAAAATCAAATCGGTCAGGAATGAGATGACACAAGAGTGAAAAATAAAAAGGGTGTGATGAACTGATTCACCTTTTCCACCTCCCGCAACTTTGATTCGCTGTGGGCATTAGTTTACCCTCGCCCGAACACTCCTTTTCTTTCCGCCTTTTTAGACTTACTTCCTCGTACACGTTTTCAGCTATAATTAGCTTTCAAAAAAAGATCTAATCACAAAAGCCAAAGTGGGAAAGAAAAGGAGTGCGCCGAAAGGAATTGGGGCTAAATTGAAGGGGTTTAGTAAAAGACTAAGAAATGCGAAGGAGGCAATGAATTGCAGCGAGGGAACGGGCGGCCAAGAAGCGACTGCGAGGGATCGGACCGCAGAAGTCGACAGAGTCCGCGGAGATGGAGGAGGAGGAGGCGGAGGACGAGGAAGGTTACGCCGACGGAGCTGACGATGAGCAGGACGGATACTCCCTTCCTGGAGGTCCTCTCCTTCACCCCTCCCCCCTCCCTCCCCCATCTCCCATCCACCTCTCCAGGCCCTCATCCGAAATTGATGGATGGAGGACCCTAAGAGAGGTGTATGGGGGATGGTGGGCCAAATTTGGGCGCTCCCATTTCAAATCTCTCCCCCAGTCCTCCCTCGGCTAGCCTCGCATGCTCAGAGACGACAAGTGCAACAAGCATGGCAGCAGCCCGTCCCACTTGCACGCCCCTTTGCTTCTTTCTCCTCATCACACAATCGCCGACCACGTCCCACCTCCGACTCTCACACTGCCCGGAACAACATCTATCAGTCCTTCTATCCTTTTCCTTCGCGTGTTAGTCACTTTACACGTTTTTCGTTTGCTTTCTTGGCTGTTTTTTGTGTTAGCAGTGCCAAATCCAAATAGCCACACCTACTCATCACTAGCTGGCTTGGAACACTGTGCACAATCAGAGGGCAGAACAAAGGCAGACTATGCAAAGCAATGCAGACAGCATCGACAGCCACAAGGCAACCTTCCCTCCCACCCCCATTCCAGGCATTCCAGAGAAGCGGAGTTCCGCATCCGTCCTGCTCATCCGCTGCCTCCTTCCTCTTCCCTTTGCAGCCTCTGCAGCATTCACTCGCCGCAGTGCGGTAACCTCGGCTCTCGCTTTTCGGTTCTCTGTAGTTCGTACAGTCGTCTTTCCTAGCCCCCTACTCCCTTAGGCCCTCCCTCCTCAGGGCAGGCCAGCGCATGCCAAGTAGCAGAGGGGCCTGTGTCTAGCAGGACGGCTCCCCTCCCAGCTATCCAGGGCCAACTCTCCTCTCCTTCTCGTACCGTGGCATGGATGGCCCTTCTCCGTGTGGTCCGCTCCTAGTACAGACGCATGAGCTCTCGCCCCTCCTCTCCTCCTCCCCTTCCTCCTCCGCCTCGCCAGCTTACCCAACCACCCTTTCCCCACCTCTTCCTTCACCTCTTTCCGCTCCTCCAAGCCCCCCGCATGCCTGCCCAACCTCCCTCATCGCCTTTCCAGCTTTCAGATTCGGGTCATCAGAAAATGAATAAGGATGGAAAGCGTCCAAACACAGCAGAAAACAGTTCAATTGCAGGACCGAAGATGTACACGGGCCCAACTGCGGGCCTTAGACGCTTCACCAAGAAATACAGGTGCCATCACAGCTTCTTGGGAGAGTGTAGTAGAATGAAGTGGGGAGTGGAATGAGGCTGTAGGATAAAGGTGCGGCACATAGTGCGAACGACGGAGTTCTACTGGATGGTCATCGGCCTGGTCTTCCTCAACACCCTCTGTGTCGCCATCGAGCACTACGGACAGCCTCAGTGGCTCACCGATTTTCTCGGCAATCTTCACTCCTCTTCTCCTTCAACCTTTCACCCTGTTCCTTCTAGACTACGCGGAGGTGGTGTTCCTGGTAATTTTCGTCTTCGAGATGGCCTTCAAGATGTTCGGCCTCGGCGTCCGCAAATACTTCTCCTCCAGCTTCAATTGCTTCGACTGCCTCGTACTCGCCTAAGCCTACTCTCTTCTTCTCAGAAGGAGCAGAGGGCTGTAGGTGATCTCTGGAAGTGCATTCGAGATCTTCTACGAGATCATGACGGGAGGCTCATTCGGTCTTTCTGTCCTCCGAGCCCTCCGCCTCCTACGCACCTTCAAAGTGACCAAGTGAGAATGCCCATGCGCCTCCATACACTTATGCAGAAGAATGGTTTGAGGCATTGGCGATCACTTCGCAATCTCCTAGTCTCCCTCATCAACAGCATGAAGAGCATCGTCTCCCTCCTCTTCCTCCTCTTCCTCTTCGCACTCATCTTCGCCCTTCTGGGAATGCAACTTTTCGGCGGAAAGTGCACCTCAGTCCGCTTCCCTTTTCCCTTCCCCCAAAACCAAGCAAATGCCAGGTTCAACTTCATCGATTCTCATCCCTACTGCCACTTCGACAACTTTCCCATCGCTCTCATCACCGTCTTTCAGGTCTCTTTTCCGTCCTGAAATACCGTTTGCTAATTTGACGGGTGTCCATTGCAGATAATGACCGGGGAGGACTGGAACGAGGTGATGTACATCGGCGTCCGCTCCCAGGGCGGCATCAGCGGGGGCGGCCTCATCTACTGCGTGTTCTTCATCGTGGTGGTGCTCTTCGGCAACTACACCCTGCTCAACGTCTTCCTGGCCATCGCCGTGGACAACCTCGCCTCCGCCCAGGAGCTCACCGCCGCCCAGGAGGCCGAGGAGCGAGCTGCCGAGGAGCGCAAGGCCGCCCTCCTCGCCGAGCTCAACCCACCCGACGAGGAGATGGAGGAGGAGGCCGTAGAGGAGGAGGCCCCTCGAAAGTCCTATCTGGACGACGAGTTCGAGGAGGAGGAGGACGACAATCCCTTCGGCGGCCCCAAACCCATGGTCCCCTACTCCAGCCTCTTTATCCTGTCCACTACCAATCCTCTGCGCCGACTCATTCACTACATCACCAGCTCGCCCTACTTCGAGATGCTTGTGCTCATCGTCATCTGCATGTCCTCCATCGCCCTGGCTGCTGAAGACCCCGTCAGACCTTTCCACTTCCAATTCATTCCTTCTTTTCATCTGAACTTATGCTCAGGTCTTCGAGCACTCCTATAGGAACCAAATCCTAGGCTACTTCGATTATGGCTTTACGGCAGTCTTCGCCATTGAATCCTTCCTCAAGATCCTCGACATGGGCTTCATACTCCATCCAGGATCATTCTGCCGCGATGTTTGGAATGTATCAAACTCGCTTTCATTCCAAAAATGGTCCCACTAAAATTTAGCAAACTATAGGTATTAGACTTCGTGGTGGTGAGCTGTGCGCTGGCTGGCTTTGCACTTTCGGGGAACAAAGCTGCTGGAAAGAATTTGTCCACCATCAAATCGCTTCGAGTCCTCCGCGTCCTGCGCCCCCTCAAGACCATCAAACGAGTGCCCAAGCTCAAGGTTCCCTGCCTTTTCCTATTACTTTTGAGTGAGGAAGGTGGGGTTTGGAATTGAGGCGGTGTTCGACTGCGTGGTGAACAGTCTGAAGAACGTCTTCAACATTC